>JXCR01120465.1:0-14479 GCA_002079205.1 Phalaenopsis hybrid cultivar | reverse complement strand
TTTAACCTCTAAAAACCCCAATGAAACTTAGTCTTATTATCTAATTTCTCCATAAATTTTTTTGAATATCTTGCCTTTTATAAACATGAACCCTTGAAACAAGAATTAGTGGTGTAGTCAACTAGAACTTGCCTTTTTGAGAAGTCGACAAGTTTACTCATGGGATCAGTATAGAGACTATAATTCTATATATATTACTTGAACGACATGTATACTTTTGAGGTTAATTTATTGCTTCACAATATTTTGGGAATTATGTTTTTCATATATTTATTGATAAACGAGTCAAAATTTTGAATTTTAGGAGAATTTTAGTTGAAACCTTAGAGTTTAGGTTAAAAAATACTTCATAGTTTCCTTGATATCTATGCTCTTTGTATAATTTTATTTTGTTCTTTTTTAAGAAAAATCCAAAATTATATAAAGTTTGTTGCTTTTTTTTTCTCTTTTATTTTGCTTATTAGTCTTTTTCAATTAGTATGTTCTCTTTGGATTTATATTTCCCATTTTTTGTTTGTGTATTAGATTAGGTTTAAGTGTGAGAAAAACTTATAGCTACACGTGTAAGAGCTATTTAGCCAAATTAGAATCATTTGACCCAAAAGTTGAAATATCTATAATAAATTCAAAAAGTAAACAATAACTAAAAAAGAACTACTTAAGAATGGAAAACACTCGAGAAGGCCATCTAATGCTTCTATGAGACTATGCTAACCCACCGGTAATATAAATCCACATGAGTATCAATTACTCAAATGTATAAGCCAATTCATTTGAAATGAGACCTATGATTATCTAAATGGTTCAGAACTCCTGAACCAATAGTTGATAAATTCTTAGAACTATGTGCCACTTCAAATGTATCAGTGTCCCTAAAGACCCCCTTAAACTAAGGTTATTCCTTTATTACTTATGGATAAAACCAAGATATGATTAACCATTTTAATAATAGGATCAATCGCCACTTGGACTAACCAAGCTAAAAAATTATTGGCTAAATACTTCCCTCCATCCAAAAATTCTAAACTTTGGAATGACATAACTTCTTTCCCCTAATCAAATAAAAAGTCAATTTACAAAGCTTGGAAGAGGTTTAAAGAATTGCTTAAGAAATGCCCACATCATTCCCTACATGACTGGTTGATTATACAATATTTTTATAACGCAGTGGTGTGAAACTTATGGGTAATCATAGACACTGCTTGGGTGGTCCCTAATGTTAAAAAAAATTGAGAAAGCTTATCAATTGATTGAGTAAATGGTAATAAATCCTTAAGAGGTAGAGAGTGTGCACCAAAATGTATCTAAAGTGCATGAGACGGATATTCTAATTATCATAGCCTCACAGTGGGCTGTCATCTCTTGAAATTTAAGAAATTTTAGAATGAATTTCAATGTCTGGATCCCTACGAAATGTGGGATGACTTATGAACTAGAAGGAGAATCCAACACTATTACATTAGATACCATTAATGTTGTCAAACACTATTTCAATAATCCTTCTTCCAGTATCTACAACTCATGCTAAAAAAAATTGCCCAACTATTTATTAAAATAATAACACCCTAAAGGTAACCAATAGTGAGGAAGCACTTAATTCAACTTTATAAGAAATTAGAATCACCAAAGAAATAGTAGTCAGAGATAGAACTACACACCTAGGTTCACCTCAAATTCGCAATCTAAAGAGAAGAAACCTGCTTTAGATGAGCATGCAATGTAGATGGGGAACCAAATACAAAAAGAAGCTACAACCATATGGAACGTGGAGAAATTAATTAGGTAGTTAGTTAATTCATTGAATATTAGACCCTATGGGATGCTCCTATGAATAATAAATTGATTTGACATGATCATAATGTGTAGCAGTGTAAAGCCATCTAGGTGAGGATGGGGATGAAGTGGGAAGATATCCCTAGGAAGGATAGTAATCCTGTAAAGCTAAATCCCGAGTCAAAAAGTGGAGTGATGCACATATCATATAGTTATGATAATGATGCTCACCTCCTTTTGTAGTGCAATAGAAACAACCACCACCTTTTCCCAAAAGCTCCATAAATAAAAATTAGAACAAAAGTTCAACTAGTTTTTAGAAGTTTTAAAGAAGTTAACAATAATCTTTCAATATGCTAAAATCCTAGAACATATGCTAAGTTAAGTGAAGCTTATGAAAGAGATCATAAATAATATAACGAAAAAAAATTGAAACTATTGATTTGATCGAGGAATATAGTGTGATCATGCAATAAAAATTGCCACAAAACAGAAGGACCAAAGGAGCTTTATAATTTTGTGTGTCATGGAAATTTTTTTTTATGAAAGCTTCTTTTGACTTGGGAACGAGTATCTATTGTATTCCATTACAAAAATATGCCAACTAAATACAAGGTCATTGTTGTGGCTATATAATACTTTCTTTAAGAACTAAGAATGTCATTAAAAGAGGGAATCATAATTAATTTTCTATTAAGTTAGTCCTTAACTTAAATTATTAGTGGTCATTTCTTCAATTAAAGAATACGCTTCATCGTATGGTTTTGACATTAATGATCCATCAAAAGTAGCTTCAATTATTGATCTAAGAGATCCAACTAATCCCTTACAAAAAGTTTGAATTAATAATCAATCTAGTAACACATTGTGTGGACACTTCCTAAGGAGATCTGTGAATCTTTCCCAAGCTTCATAAATTGATTCTCCTTCAAACTTACAAAAAGATGCAATATCATTTCTAAGCTTAGTAGATTTTGATGGTGGTAAATACTTAGATAAAAATTTTTGTGATAAGTCTCCCCAAGTTCTGATAGATCCACATCATAGATTTATCACTTAATGAAAAAGGAAAAAGTATAATTCTGACATCATCACTCGACACTCCATTATATTTAAATGTAGCACACAATTTTAGAAAACTAGCAAGGTGTAAGTTAGGATCTTCATTCGGTATTCTCCCAAACTGATTATTTTGTACAATTTGGATAATAACATATTTAAGCTTAAATGAATTGGGAGCTACAACGGGGTTTTGTATACTCAAATGAATTTCATGTGTTATCGGGTTAGCATAATCTCTTAATGGTCTCTGAAGATGTTTATTTTCATTTATAGAATTATTTAAATTGCAAGCCATTTTGTTCAAATTATCTATATCTTTTTGTTATTTTTGAAATTTTCTAATACTTCTTTCTAACTCTGAATCGTAAGGTATTAAACCTACCAATCATAAACTACACATACACAAACACAATAAGCAATTAAAATATGTAAACTCACTAAAATATGAAAATATTTAATTAAACTATAAATAATTTTTCAGTTCAAATAAAATGTTTTAAATTGTAAAGTAATTTACCATTACTCCCCGACAATAGCGCCAAAAACTTGATGCGGCGGTTTTGTGGTGCTTTATAAATATCTTTCAATACTACAATACACACACGACATCACGAGTAATAAATATGAAGTTTAATCCTAATAAAAAAATTTAGTATAAATAGTTTTATCTTTTAAAATCTTTAAGCTATCAAATTGTAATAATAACACAAGTATACGTATCACTTAAGTAATAAATGACTCTAAATCAATCCTACAAGGAGATGAAGATTCTTATGGGTACAACGTCAAACAAAATATTCAAACTATAAAACATGAGTAAGCAGAAGAAATCTAAAGTAAATTTATTGTATGCTAAATGAAATGCAGTTAAAAGAACTAAGTTAATTAAACTAATTTCTAAACTTCAAAAGGAAACTTATTAAAACTAAATAAAAATTTGTAGTGAAGAGTTCAAATTTAGGAAAGCATCATTCCCCTTTACAATGAGTTTATGGATTATGAAGTAATTAAAATCTTTTAAAATACATATAAAATTGTATTATGTCAAATAGGAGCAGTCCTATTCTTTACCCTCAAAGAGTGCATAAAAGCATTAAATAATCTAGAGTTTGGTAACTAAATTCATGGTTATGTTGAAAGGATATTGGTTACCACTCGAGAGTACTCACTTCTCCCTTACTTGAGGGCTAACAATCTCATTTTAGTTTCCAATCAACTGGACCAAATTGTGGATTTTAATATCTCATCTTAAAATCTCCAATTTTGCGGCCATCAAAGTATATTTACCTATTTATTTGTACTAAACCCCATGGATTACATTCTCACCCATGAAATTAAGTGTGACTCTTACATTCTTGTAGAAAGCATAGCCCTTTCGAATCACATGATTCTCAATAAATTTTAACCTTTCAAGTGGCTAGATTAAAAATTAAATAAAGATTAGAGTTCGAATCATCACAATTTATTTACACTTAAAACTTTATAAAACAAAACTAATTCTTCACAAAACCATATCTCATTATAGGAAGAAGGATAAAAAAGACTACTCAGAATTCATGAGAAAGATACAACAAAACATGGATTTCATATATAAAAACAAGTTTACAAAATAAAGAAAGATAAGAACACAACTTATCTCACAACCCTTCCCAAGAAAATCCCTAGAAGTTTCCTTTAAACACTTTCTGTCTTTACAATCACACTCAATTCTCTCTTAGAAGTATAATGAAGAATAATTCTCTCATCTTTCTTATCCTCTTATAACCTTAAAAGAAAATCATCTCTTCTCCAAGACTTCTCTCTCACGCCAAAACCTTCCTCTCAATATCAAGCCCCTCTCTCCTTTTAACTCTAGACTCCTCTCCTTTTAAATTAGGGTCAGTCTTCTTTCAAAAGGATTTCAAAATTCCATCCAATTTACTCCTCAAAAGTCACATCTCTTAACATCAAGAGACAAGTCCCTTCATCCAAGAAACATATCTCTTCATTAAAGAGCATTTCCAAAGTGTTTAGATGCATTGAACCACTCTGTGAGACGTTTGAAGTGTTTAGAGCCTTCAAAAACCGCTAAAAAATAGTCACAAACCGCCTTACTCCGTCTTAATTTATTTATGGCGCTTATGGTGCCAGCCTAATGAAGTCCGTGTTGTTCTCTGGTTTTTGGTGTCTCTAGTGCCAATTTTGGCGCTTCTGGCACCGTTTCTATGTAAAATGGTGCCTCTGACGTCAGCTCTCTAGAAAATGGCACCTCTAGTGCCAGGATCACGAAAATATCCATTTTGGTAGACCGTTTTGCTACTTTTTGCTTCAAATACCAAAAATTAATATACTTGCAACAAAAATATGAAAATACCCTTCTTTAAAGTAAATATCACCAAAATAAGCAAAAAAAAATGCATATATAAAATAGTACATTATTTTGGTGTATTAGACACCCCACCAAAAAGACCAATATAAGGTCCCACACCTCCAAGCTTGGCATGTCAAGAAGAAAGAATTTTGTAATCAATCCAACCCAGAAAGCCTTTCTTCCTTGTAGGTAAGAGAAACTCCAAGTTTCTAACCTCAAACTTTGATGATCATATGTTCATAGCAAGTGAATTAAAAGCTCAACCTTTTGGATATCAACAAACTATATGTTCAAATGCAAGTGATTAGTAAGTAAGAGCCATCTAAATCATCCTCTTCCCATTTCTTAAACTCCTCGCCTAAGGTTTTTAAAATTTGTTTTTCTTTTTTTTTTTAAGTCCTAAGTCTATCTCACTTTTTTTAGCTATAAAACTAAAAATACCTTCACTAACTATAGATAAGGGAGGTCAAAAGACCCGTGGAGGAAATAAACATCATAATAGTAGCATCCATTCACCAACCAATCATATTAAACATTGTCAACCCTAAATAAATATCAATTGTTACAAAAAAGGACTATGATGATTCCCAAAAATATATATCCTAGGGACAAGATGTTATATATCTCTCTCCGTCGATTGTCACTATAGTAGTATTCTACACTTGGGAAACTCAGCATAACATTGAAGAATTTCAACTGAAGGTAGTTTAAAATACTCCTACTTTTGTTAACCAAAGAATATGACAATGTGTTTTACATTTTGATATTTCTCTGTTACATAATAAACATTATTCTCTTTTATAATGCAACACTCAAGCAATATAAAATCCCATTATCTTCTAATCTTAGAGCACATGTCAAGTTCTAGTGGCTAGATACAACCTCTTTATGATGAGATATTTAATGAGTAGCATGCAAACCAACCTAGAGGCACGCTAAATAGTTACCTCAATAAAGATTGTGATAATACATGCTTGATAAGTAAGGCATGCAAGATGATCCATCTAAGTCTATGACTTGACTTAGAGACTGTAGAGGATACTGGTAATATAAGACTTGTGAATAAATATAATCACAAAAGTGCAAGATGGTTAAACCTAGGAAGTTAGAAATGAAGTTGAATATATAATGAATTAATTATACCAACATAGGAACCAAACACAAAAATACTTGTTATTCAAATAAAACACTAAAATCTATTATAGGAATATCTTAATACAAAAGATTATATTGAATTAAGGGGAGTGAGGGGGAGTTGGAAGGGGGTGGGGGTGTGGGGCGTTAGCTTGCAAGATTCAAAATAATATCGGTCATGTGCTAACCTAGTCAAATAAGACTGTAAAAGAGGATCTCCCCTCTAACTTTGAATTGATTCTAGTGATTATATTTAGCATGGATGTGGAATATCTTCTTGTCCTTCTTGCTCCTTGTGTAGTTTGGCAGCCAACTTCTTTAAGGAAATTACCTCTCACCCAAGGTTGTCAAGCTGCTCATCTTGATCAGCCACTATAACAATAAAAACAATAATAAAAGGGTACAAAGGTAAATTATCAGGAAGAAGCACCACATCAAGGTCTCATTTATCCTTTATCTCTCCCCCAACAATAAAATCATTCATTGTGACTAGTGGCTCCCCATCATGAGGCAATTGGTTGACTCCCTTGATCACATACTCGTTTCTCCCTAGAAGAGTGTTTAAAGCTTCATTTAGGTTTTACTCTCAAGCTTTCTTTGCAAAACAATTAGGGTCACCAAATTTACTAAGAGTGAAAGACTTTACAAGAAAAATAAAGAAATAAAAATGAAATGTCTTATTTTAATGTTATAATAAAAATCTTAACATAGTTGTCAATTTATATTGAGCAAAAAATTCTAAAATCGTAGGGGTTGCTTCTCACATGCCAACATTCATTTGAATGAATGTTCCCATAGGAGCCGAAAATTCTGCTTGCAAAAATAAAACCATGGATAGACCCTCTATTTGATAATCCACCTCAAGGACAACAACCTTAGCCATTCTTTTGCTAGACTCATCCTCGACTTCTCACTCTGTCCAAAAGATAGACTAGCATTCCTCCATTTCACTATCATCTTATGTTCACTCTCACCCTCTTTTTGCTTTTTCCTGAGCATGGCTCACAATAGTTCCTTAGCTAGAATGTTTGTATTTGTTCAGTAAGATTTGCCATGATGACTTACAAAGAAAAAGAGACTATTGAATCTATGATACAGTAAAAGCATGCATAAAACAATTGATCTTAAGAAGCATCTCATGGATCTATTTATAAGAGAGATGGTTTAGAATTCAAAGCGCTTCCCACATCAAAATCATTAATTAAAAATCATGTTGAATTATCATATTTAATTTCCCCCTTTATTATCGTATGAAATTATTTTAAGAGAATAGAGAATTGGGGACTAAATATGTACAACCAAAAACAATTGCTCAAATCATCGATGCACGAATGTCTTTTTGGCTTTTTTAACCCCAAAGCAAGTCCGCCAAAGAGATGAGTCCATATGTGGACAATGAAGGGAATAAATTCCAAGTGATGGACATTTGAGAAAACATCAATTGACTTCTAGTGCAGAGTATTAGGGATCGAGTGCCGAGGGCCAAATATGGAAGGCCGAGTACAAAGAACCCTAGTGGCCCAGAACACTAACCATCCCCCATCTACAAGTTGAATTTAAAAAAGAGATCCCAGGGATGATATTGACTATTATGATGATGTTACCAAGAGGAAAAATAAGTATCCCAATTTATTTAAACATAATAAAGACTTGTATTTTTCATCTTAAATGTACCCTCATTTATAAAAAGTGTGGTACTATATATAAAATTGATTCCAACTTCTTGGAATCAGTGAACTCTATTTATTGAAATCTTCCTCATTTGCTCAACTAGTAAACCTTTTCTTCCCTCTTTCCCTTTCCCTCACTTGTTTTCTCTTCTTTCCTACGTTCTATCCCTTGGGTGTAATTCAAGGACAAAATTGGATTGAACTGTTATAAATTTGATGTTGCTTTTGAGCTCATTTTGTTTTTTACTTGATTTAATAAGAGTAAATTGTCTATCTCTTTGGATTCCTAAATTACCTAAAAAATCACATTTTATGCAAAAGTTATGATAGATCCAACAACTATTTCAATAATCTCAAGTATTATCATTATTAATTGCAATATTTAGAGATGTCCTTATAAATTTTTCTTTTCTTGTTGCTTCAACCTATTGAACATGTTAAACTCTGTTCACTTTGGTCGTTTGAGATTGATTTTAATTTTTTCTTTCATTTAAAGTTTAACTTCTATTTTTAAAAATATATTTGTTTGACATGTTTTTTTTTGTATTTTTTTATTTTTTGTTTTTAAAAACAAATTTATCATAGTATAGCCCGAATATAACCATCATGTACTCTCTGAATAACCTCCGATGTAAGAAGTACTGCTTAAGTCTTACGTACGCAACTATTAGCACCGTTAACAAGATTTATGTCAATATTTACTAAATCCAACCAAACAGAAGAAATCACAAATTTTACAGATTTATAAAATTAAGAAGTGCAGTTTCACCGAATAACCCTCCAATTAAGGAAAAAATATTACATCAGTACTACGCACGTAGAAATATCGTGCGTAGCCAATAAAATCACGCCACGCGCGACAGGAAAAAGAAACGGCGCAGTAACACGGGGAATATTCCCCCCGTGTTATTCATGCGTTTATTGTGCGTTATTCATGTGTTATTGTGTGTTATTCATGTGTTATTGATGTGTTATTGTATTATTATAACATTTATTGCGTGTTATTCATGTGTTATTGATGTGTTATTGTGTTATTATAACACCAAAAATATTTTTGTGTTATTCATGTGTTATTGATACATTATTGTGTTATTATAACACCAAGAATATTCTCAGGATACAATAACACATGAATAACACACAATAACACTTAAATAACACGAGGAATATTCCCGACAGAGAAAAAACGGCGCAGTAACACGGGGAGTATTCTTCCCGTGTTATTCATGTGTTATTGTGTGTTATTCAAGTATTATTGACGTGTTATTGTGTTATTATAACACCAGAAATATTCCTAGGACACAATAACACATGAATAATACACAATAACACATGAATAACACGAAGGGAAATATTCCTCGTATTACTGCGCTGTTTTTTTTTTCTCTGCCGCGCAGGGTGTCGTGGTGAGATTTTATTAGCTACGCACGTTACTCTGCATGCACAGTACTAATGTAATATTTTTTCCCAATAAAGTCTGAACAAGACCTTCGAGCATGAGAGGACGACCCTCAGCGAAGTCGAATAGTATAGACAATTATTTCCAAAATAATTGCATTACCTGGGGAGGTTACAAAATGAGGGAGGCGCATCGCAAGTCTCGTCATCCGTCGTGAAAGCCAATTAAATACGCCTGCCAAAAAGACACGCCTGCCAGAAAGACGCAAAGATCGTCATTTAAAACCTTTTCTATCCTCCAAAATTCATTTATAGAAGCTTCTGAGAAATTAAGGCTCTTGTAGCTCTGGCAGTCGCCTTCGACGTGCATTGCCTTGAAAGTTGTTAAAGAAATTCCAGCCATTGCCTTTGTATATACATATATAAATTGCAGGGCGTTGCGCAGTTGATTGCGAAGTTTATTGCGTGTATCGTTTTTGCATAAATTTCTTGCTTTTTCGATTATTCCATTAAAGGTTACATGTGGGAGGAGCCCAAAGTTTCTTTTACACGAGAAAACTCTCATATTTATAGATGATTGTAGAGCCAGAGAGTAGATTATAATATTACTCTTGCCTAAAAAAGATAGTAAGGCTCTCTGATGTTTTTCTGTCGGGGGAGTTGTCGAATTTTGTCGGCCGTTTGGTGAAGAAGTCCTCTGTCGGAGGGAAAAGACCTTCGTCAGGGGAGGAAAAAGCCTTTGTTAGAGTAAAGACATCAGTTTTATCTAAAGTATCAACATATTTTGTATTAAACTTATGCATACTAATTTTCTATCAAATTCAGAAATAATTAAAATTTTTCAAAACTTTGGATTGTTATAAAAATATAAAATTTATAATTAAGAATTCTATTTTGAAAAAAAAAATTACTAATACTTTTTGAAACTAAATCGAATTTAGGATTGTTCCTAAGTCTCATTCTTTAGAAAAATTCAAATGAAATTAATTGTTAATTAGATATTAATCCTCAAGCTGATTCCTTTTTATAATGTTACTTCCATTGGAGAGTAAAGTACTCCGTTGGGGGGGAAGAGACCTCTGACAGAGGGAAAAGTCTTCCTTCGGAGAAACAAATTAGTCGTTAGAGTTTTTTTATTTGTTTGCATGTCTTGAGGAACAATTCTAGAATTGTTGACTCTAAAGGCAAGTCCTAGAGCCATTCGCTCCAGAGTGGAATCCTGGAGGTATTTGCCCCGAAGTGAAGTTCTAGAGTTGTTAGCCCCGTAGTGAAGACCTAAAGATGTTTGCTTTGGAGTGCTGTCATGGAGGTGTTTGCCCCAGGGTGGTGCCTTGGAGTTGTTTTGACCAATGTGGAGTTTCGAAGCTTTGCACCTTAGCGGAGATTGTTGATACACCCTATAGGGGCGCCAAAAATACTTGACACGCCCTAATTCTAAGTGTAGGGGTCTCACACAAGTGTACGTGTCAAATTAGTAATATTATATTTTAAGTTATGAATATCAATCTCGCAGGGAATGAGGCAATCAGACTTGAGAGAAGTTCTGGCCTACTTAAATCTGTCTTAACTTGGAAGTAAAGTTGGTTTTAATTTGTGCTAACTATTCCTACTGAATTACAAACTACACTTGAAGGTTTACTCCTACAGAAATCCAACTTAATCTATTTGAATCGTGACTATTAGGTTATAAAGTTACCCTCACTTGCAATGATATAAATGTTGAGTAGGAAATGAATACTCTAAATTGTAAATGTGGCTAGTGATAAATAGAAGAAATTTTCTTTATTACCCTCTCCCAAGTGCATAAAGAAGTTTGGTTAAATGAGTTTTAATTCCTCAAACCCCAATTTGAATCCATCAAAGATTATTCCTCAGTCTATTTGCATCTACATATAGTTTACTTTTGCCTTATACCTTATAGTTCAACGTGAATACTCTAATCGCTCTACCATAGCTTTCTTGTGTCGTTATGGATTCCAACACATTTTAACTAATCATTTGACCATAATGAAAAGTAAATGCTTTGAAGATGAATCATCACATTAAATATTGAGAGCCAATTTTAAAAGCATTTTATTATTCCTACACAACCTACTTATTCACCACAAGAGAAAAAGTAAAAAGACCACCCACACAACATGGACAAAGCACCATAACACTTCTTTGAAATAAAGCAAATTTTTTTAATTATGTTTAAAGAATAATTATAATACAAAAGATAACACAATACTTAGTTTTTTCTTTTTACAAAGTGCTGGAATTTTCACCTGAAAGGATCTCCCAATCCTCACTATAGTGTTGAATGTCTTCTTTCCATTAAAACTCAATAACCTCACCAAACACACCAAGTAAAAGCAAATCTAACATAAAATCTAACCCTAGACTTCATATAGGCTTTCTTCTATTGCTTTAGAAGTGTTCTCCTCTCAAAACATATCTATGGAATCCCCTATATCATTTACATAGCTCCCCAAATCGTGTAGGAGTAACTACTGAAAACTACTCAAGTTGTTTCGGGCACTTAGGTGCAACTAGGCTAACGCCTAGGTGCAACCTCTCAGTCTACTGGTTCATGCATGAGCCCCTAAGCTCCCATGAAATTAACACTAATATTCTTGGGAGAAGCGCCTAATTGCCTAATGGCTTGAGTTTAGATGCAATCCCTTTGGCTCTTTTTCCTCCATTTCACCTCCACTTCGCTCCATTTCTTCTTAACTTCGTTTCACTTCTACTACCCATTGTACATGCAAGGAAAATATAAAAATACTCTTCTTTAAAGTGAAATTTCATCCATAAAATTGTGCAAAATTCAAAAGAAATTAAGCATGATTTTCAACGCATCAAAATCCAGCAAACTTAAATGTTTCTTATCAAGTAACACTAGAATATAAAAATCATTTAAATTTAACTTAAGAAAGTGTGTTTCATTAAAATTAACAAAATTTTGATTCATAAAACTCATAGTGTAGTTTAGAATAATTCCAGCAAACAACTCTAATCGTAATGTATAAGAAACCTTTTATTCATTTATGAAAACTTGATTTTCCTATTTACTTTAAAAAAAGAATTACTACTNTTGTGGGCAGCACGGCGAGGAATTCAGACCGAGCAGCAAGAGGATCTTTTTCAGCATTATCCCTTCCTAGTACAATGACAACCCATAGGGCTTCGAGGTAACTCGCCTAGCGCGACATAAATCCTNTGTTCGGCTCGTTAGGCTTAACGAACGAGCCGAACACGAGCTGCTTAATGAGCCGAACACGAGCTGTTCACGTGCAACGAGCCAAATTGACAAATTGACAGCCCTAATGATTAGGTTAGGATTGTGTGGGAGGAAGTGCTAATGGAGCTGACTTGAATCTAGTTGAGAAGTCGACAATTGGTTGTCCATTCATTAGAGGAAATATTACATACGTTGAATGTATAATACATATGCGTTCAACGATGCAGATGCGGGAGAGTTTAATGATTTTTTTTCCTTTTTTTTTTTTCGTGCGCATCATAACATACATTTGCAGTATGTAATATATTTTTTTTCCATTTGTGAAATTTATCTTTTGTTATAGATTTTTGGAGAATATGTTGGGCATCCATGCTTGTTTTGCGGAGGCTTTAGGATAGTTACAAAAGGTGTCACATGCTTGGTGCTTGTTTAGGTGGGTCCCACCATGGTGGTTGTGGGCCCAAGAGTAGTGGTTTGGCAAATAAAAAAAAAAATTAAGAGTTATTTATTTGTATCATGATAGTTATGAAAAATATATTTATGGAGGAGATTGTGTTTACTTTTTTTTTTTATTTGTTGTGAGAAAGTATCATTACATTGTTTTTATACCAAAGAATATAGCTTCTGGACAATATAAGATTGCTAAATAAACTTTTGGGGGTCCATTTTGCTTAATGCTATTGTATTATCACGTGTTCTCTATAATATTATTATTAGTTTAGGTTATCTTATAAATATTTTNTATATATATATATATATATATATATATATATATATATATATATATGTGTGTGTGTGTGTGTGTGTGTGTGTAATACACTGGAATTGGGTGGCATGTATGTAAATATTTCTTTAAAATCATGAACTGGGCATGTACTGTAAATTCAGCGCAAATCACGGTACCTCTTGCAAATTTGTCCTTAGCTGTGTTTTTCAGCTGTGGTTTGGGAACAGGAATGCTGTGCTACATGAACTTGTGCCAAACCTCTTTGTGATTATTTAATTCTCATATAAAGGGAGTGTGAAATCAAATTATAGAATTACTGATTTTTTTCNTAGCTTAATATCTCTTCCCTTGCTCTCCTAGTCCTCACACCCTCTCTATTTATAGAAGCAAGAGGGTAGTAGCTGAGAGGTAGGTGTGAGGTAGGTGCGTGGTAGGTGAGCGATAGGTGAAATGATGGTAGGTGGCCGGTGCCACATTACAAAATTGTCATTTTACCTTAGTTCATTAATTGGGGGTCAAAAATAACAGTTTTTATCTTTCATTCTAAACATTCATTAATGGTATTATCTTATCTATATTTGCTTGGATGAATTTACATACATGCCACACAACACGTATGTAGTTATACCACCTAACTCCATGCGCTTTTTTGGGTCTAGATTTAAGACATCAAAATGTCTTAAATGTAAATATTAAAATTAGATGTTAAATATATAAATATACAAGAATTGCGTGGGGTAATTAGGTGAAATGTGCTTTTTTTAGGTAGTTTTATAATAAAATGACAACCAAAATGAGTAATTGGAGATAAACACTTATAAAATTACTTAATTTAAATTATAAAATAATTTTTAAATTTTTTTTAATATCCTAAAGATAAAGTTTTTAAATTTAATATATTTTGAGTATATTTTATATTAATATTTTCTTAAACGAGTCGGCTAACGAACTAATGAACCCAGTTAGGGCTAGCTTGAGATTGGCTCGTTAGCTCATCCAGCTCAGCTCATGAGCCACTTATCAAGCGGAGCTCAAGTTTGCTTGGCTCACCTACACCTTCGTAGGCTTTTATAGAAGGGAGCAATAAGTCGATTTCATCAAATTAATTAGCCATAAAGTGGCTAGTTTGTGACCCGAACCAT
>JXCR01120455.1:72636-88217 GCA_002079205.1 Phalaenopsis hybrid cultivar | reverse complement strand
ATATATATATATATATATATATATATATATATATATATATATATATATATATGTTTTAATTATAGTATTTTGTGTAGTTATGTGACTGTGCGACTTCTATTATACAGAATTGATGTAGGCTCCAAACCAACCCCATATATCTATTTTTTTAATTAATTTAAAAGAGCTAATTTCGAGTCAAACATGAACACATTGCATACATTAGTATATTAAATCATTCAACTATACACACACAAACACGCACATACATCACTAAAACAATTAAGGATAATTATTACTCATTTATAGGCTCTAGCATCACAAAACAACTTGCATATGACTGATGGCAGATTTTTTTTTTTTAAAAAAAAAAACATGATGGTAAATTAATAATATCTTAATTCATATGTTTTTAAAATTAAAAATTAAAGTTGTTTAATCATATTTTATTACTTTTATAGTAATTTTTTAATGAATGGGATTTCTATTTATACAAATAAAACATCTAAATATTTTCAATATTTATACAAAGAAAGAGTTGACTTTTAAACTCTAAATAATGCTAGTCAAATAACTAAACATGTAAATGATAGTTGGACCAGGCAACTGGATTGAATTTTAATTGGCCAAAAAAAAATGATGNCAATTCAAAGTCTTAACTAATCAAAAACTTTTCTTGCTATATTTAACAAATCTAAAATCATAATCAGAGTGCTGCTAGTTCCAGAATTCTTCTGATTATTTTAAAATTGAGCTCTAATAACTATTCATAGATATTATCTCAGCTTCAGATTAAAGAGTATGTAGACCATTTTGCATTTTTATAAACTATGACACTAAATCTATTTCATATAAATAGTTGGGAACTACTTTGACACTTGTATTCGTACATTTTTTTCTTTTTTTTTGGAAACAATTGCCGGAGGTAGGGGTGTAAATGAGCCGAACACGACCAAGCTAAAACTCAACTCTTGTTCGGCTCGTTTATATTTCGAGCCCAACAAATGTGTTCGTGTTCGGCTCATTTGCTTAGCGAGCCGAACACGAGTTGTTTACGAACAAAGAGTCATTTTGACAACCCTAATCAAGTAGAAATAAGATGTTAAGGGTAGGGGCAAGATTTAAAGATTATTGTTTATGTTAAAACATCATTTGAATCTAATTTAATAATTTTTATTTTATTTTCTTAATTAATACTTTTAACTAATTATAATTCTTTGTAGCCTTGTAGTCAATTAAATCTTTTAAAAATAATACTCATTAATATATATATAATTAATGGGTAGTATTTCAAGCCAAACGAGCCAACACAAACGAAAAAATCTTTGTTCGTGTTCGGCTCGTTTGCTAAGTTAACGAGCCGAACACGAGCTTCTTAATGAGTCAAACACGACCTATTCGCGAACAGCGAGTCGTTTTGACAGCCATAGCCAGAGGTTATGATAAGAGCCTCAAGCCATCCCATGTGCCTAAGCACTCGATCCCGCAGTGCAAGAGGCGGGATCAAACCCATGCCCCAGAGGATTACACTAGGCCGCACTACTTAAAAAATAACGGCAAGCGTCACCCACTTGAACTCGCTATATATATATATATGCCTCGCATCCTGGAACAAAAAAAAGCCAAATTTATAATGAGGATAAAGCCTGTCGTCACTTGGTTTGAAATATGTACTGAAAGCAAAAGATTCATGCTTATCAGAGACTCGATGTATCTGACTGCTTATCTTAACAAATACGCGGTTGACATTTTACAATGCCAAATAAATGAATTATTTTATGCAATTAAAAATTCGAGAAATGTCATTCCTGTATAACTGATAATCTAAAAAATCATTCCAGTTCATTTAGAAACATGATTAAAATGTATTCTTCATTACTACTTTTCATAGAGATAAAAAATGTTCGTAGATAGTCAAAAATGCACATATAATGCTTTCTTAGGCTGCAATTCCTTGCGACATACGAAGATTTTTATGGCAACATGAAGCCGGCCTTGTCAAACATTTAGGTGTCGTAAAAGGACGAGAGGCTTATTAAATAATTATAATTGTATCATCAAGAAAAAATACTATTTATTATATGGTGTTGAAAATTCTTTGATTTTTGTTAGTGTTGTACAAAGCTAAGAAATTTTAGAGTAGTCACTAAATTTTTTATTGGAAACAACTTGAAAAAAATAAAAAATTTGTGGGCATAATCCAAATGAAATAATGTGATATGTAGGTGAGAATCAAGACGTTCGCTCGTTGCATCTATTAGAGAAAGCATAATTATAAAATATGAAATGATAGCTTGTTCTGTGGTAAATGGGGAGGAGGATGTTAAGAAAAACATTAAGAAAATGAAGACAATTATGACATAGACATTAGTTAATAGATGTTAATGTTACTGGTAAACAATATGTGAAAATTTGTAAATAGAATGAAACTCAACTCCTAAACATTTGGGAGCTTTTAGGTGTAAATGTTAGAATTTTATCAGAAAGTTTAAAGCTTAACATACCGATAAGATAGCTCTTATAAGATGAGTGAACTTTTAGAAAGTTACACCAAGGGGCAAAATCATGAGTCCATTAAGCCTAAGCGGACAATATATACCTCGATGAGTGAGAATTTGGCAATATTACAATTGGTTTCATACAATTAAATTAGCCAAAAAAATAGGAACTAAGTGTCATGTAAAATAAAGTGCTACACCAAGGGAGCCATCTCTTGAACCCTGGATCGGTAAAAATGCTACATAGTGAGAGCTACTTGAATCTGTAAAAACACCTATAGAATCTTATATTCTTGAAGGATGATTCTAATGTAAGAAACTAACCATGATGTTAGTTACTTAATTGAAGAAAATTGTAAGCCTTCTCAAGTATAAAAATGTTGAACTATTAAACATGGAGGTACATTTTGGTGCAACAGTTAGAATTTTATCAAAAAAATCCAAAGTAAAGCATGCACACATGAAAGAATTCTAGGTTGGGTGATCCTTTAGGAAGTAACACTAATAGGATAAAATCATAAAACCATTAGGCCAAAACAGGCAGTTTCTTAATGAGTGAGAGTCCAACCTACTACATATGAAATGTTGATGGCCAGGTAATGAGAATCAGACAATGATTGTCAAGCAGCAATGAAACCTCTAAGCCCCTTCGATTTTCAATCTCCCTCATATGAATAAAGGAGATATATTGATAATTTATAGAAGAACATGTTTATAATGTTAACTTAAATAGACTTCATCAAATGACCTTAGTTAATTCTCTTGATTATAAATAATTTATATATATCTAAAATACACTTCATCAAATGACCTTAGTTAATTCTCTTGATTATAAATATTTTATATATATCTAATTACTTTAATGATGTCATAATGAAGTCATCTAGACTTGATGGATTCCTTTTGTTGAAATCCTCATTTTTATTATAAGCTCTAAAGATTTCAAAATCATTTGATCATTCAAATAGTATCATGAAGTTTTTAAACATGTTGTGCATTTTTTTATTTGGGATCATTTGGATTTCAATTTAAAAAATTGTAGTGCTATTGGGCTCATCTTATCAAAACACTTTTCTTAAAAAATTGCCTCCAACAGGGCAGTCAGATATATCCACTCATTATCTTCTAGTAACCTCATAACTAGAAGTAAAAAATAATAAGATTCGCCTAGAATGTAGAGAAAAAGAATTCATTATATCAACAAAAAGAGAAGTAACAACTGAAAAAGGTTTATGTTTCAACAACTAACATATTATGACTTCAATGACTCTGGGATTGAGTTTACCCCATGCCTCAAGCTACCACTACGAATATTTTGAGAAATTTTCCCATAATATAGATTACACTACTTATGTTTCACATTAAACTTTTTAATCGTACCCAATATAATTGGAGTCACAAACTAACAAAAGAAAATAATAAGAAAACAAAGGCAAGAAGTGTTATATGAAATATCTCATAATAAGCTCCTTCTTTCTCTATAGAGGCATCTTCCAATGAAAACAACAAAAAATTTACTACATAATATAGACACCTTTCCCTAATCAGCATATAGAAATTTTCAAGTTCTAAAAGGCACATGAAAGCACAAGATAAGGCCCAAAATTTTAATGTTATGGATATAGGACCACAAAAATCTTATTTATACGGGATCAATGGTCAGTAGTAACTAATTAAGTTAACTCTCTTAACTTTCATTTTTATCCCATGTCAAAGGTGAGTTTCTTAAGCACGATCATTGTTGTTGGCTTTTTGAATAGAACTTTGCTCGTTCAAAACAATGCAACTTATGCTATATTTAAATCCTCTGGCTTTGAGAAGTCACCCTTCAGGATTTCATCAACGAGGCCTTGAATGAACCATCTTCGTTTACAAATTTTAAATCTGAGACTCTTTGCTTTCCCATGAGAGTTTGAAACATAATTATTCCAAAGGCATAGCAAATTTATGAACAAATAAATAAGTCTTATTAATATAAAACAAGTATTAATCATCCCTAATATCTTATGACAACTCTTGATGTCCAATAAAAAATCAACAATTATCCTTACTCTGAACATCCAGATACTCTGATAATTTTCCATTGGATATGTAGTCATAAACAAGGAAGCACTCCCCTCTCTCCCTTGAGGAGCAGAATTCCCTTAAACAAACAATACTCTAATGCTGCACTTTTGTCAATATGTTCAAGTCCTTCAAAAACTCGGCTTCCTCAGATCTACAACTAGTATTGCTAATGTGCTTTCATGGTTCCATCCACAACATACCACTGTAAGTTGCAGAAAACTTACTCTTCCTAATCAAATTGGCCTCCAACAAGTACTGAATTATGCATTCCACCTTCACTAAATTTCATCTAAGGTTCTATCAAACATCCTTCAAGATCCGAGCACCACACCAGTCATCAGCTAGAGGATCCCATCCACTGCAATACTCAAGTCTTACCAATGGAGAGAAGCCCACTTGTGGTGCATCTCATTCAGATGTCCACGGTTAATCTTCAACTCAAAAAACTTGTAGTAAATCAGTCCTACATCAAAATATGCAATATCACACGTACAATAATGCTAGCAAGAGGACTACAACACATCACAATCCTAGGAATGCCTATGAGGTTTTGTAAATGCATGTCAAAGAGAGAATTGCAGTGTATAATTAAAATTTGATTATGTATGATAGATAATAATTAATTTATATTGAAATCTTACNATCCTAGGAATGCCTATGAGGTTTTGTAAATGCATGTCAAAGAGAGAATTGCAGTGTATAATTAAATTTTGATTAGGTATGATAGATAATAATTAATTTATATTGAAATCTTACTATTAATCTAGTTAATTTTTTATAATCTATAATTAAAATTTAGTGGGTCATATTATGTGATTCAATACTTAAATTAAATTTAGCCAAGTCATCAAGTTTAAAATTAATCCATGTTATTATTTTATATTTGAAGAAAGATTTTAGTTGTAAAATATTTTATAAAAAATTATCAAAATATTATTTGGTTTGCCAAAATATAAACTAGGGTGCATTTTAAATTTATCAAGAAAAAGAATTCAATAAAGCATAATTATAAAAAGTGATGAATCATAGATATTAATTACAAGTAAAAGAAATTAAAATAAAATATCTTGAGTCCTGACCATAATTTTTAATTTTCCTACAAATTAAATTAACACTCATCCACTCAAACTTAAGTTATGGCTTTCATTGAAAGCTTTTATGAGCAAGGAATTCAATTGCGGCCGCAGCGTAAAAGGGTTAGCTGGCGGCTGATGGTTATTGTTTACATGGTTTTCATATGGGAAATTTACAAACTTAGCACGTCATTCTTACATATTGACGTATCTAACGCTCCAAGTTTTCTATTTACACTCGTAACAATTCGGTGTCAAAATATATATAGTTGACAATATGCAGTATTTTTTATATGACGTTAAATATTTGGGTGATTTGCTTGTAAATATGAAATTTATATATGACACGTAAGAACATAAGAATTACGAGGCATGTATGTAAGTGCTCCTTTTCATTTTGATGAATATGCCACAACATCTAAGAGTGTTTTACTAAGAAACAGCTTGATTAATTTTCAAAAATAAGAAAATAAAAATAAATTAAAAAAATGCAAATCAATTTTTTTTTTTTAATTNTCAAGAAAAAGAATTCAATAAAGCATAATTATAAAAAGTGATGAATCATAGACATTAACTTCAAGTAAAAGAGATTAAAATATAAAATCTTGAGTCCTGACCATTATTTTTAATTTTCCTACAAATTAAATTAACACTCATCCACTCAAGCTTAAGTTATGGCTTTCATTGAAAGCTTTCATGAGCAAGGAGTTCAATTGCGACCGCAGTGGAAAAGGTTAGCTGGTGGCTGATGGTTCTGGTTTACATGATTTTCATTTGGGAAATTTACAAACTTAGCACGTCATTCTTACATATTTACATATCTAACGCTCCAAGTTTTCTATTCACACTCGTAACAATTCGGTGTCAAAATATATTTACTTGAAAATAAGCAGTACTTTTGATATGACGTTAAATATTTGGGTGATTTGCTTGTAAATATGGAGAAATTATTGCATACGGACATCGCATGCATCTCTGCATGCGGTGTCCGATCCTGACCCTACGGTCAGGATTATTTTCATTTTTTTAGAAAAAGAAAAAAAATTTTAGGTGGGGCCCACCGAAATACATCAGGACCGTAAATCAGGTGATTTACGGTCCGGATCGGACACCGCACATAAGTTGCGTGCGGTGTCCGATCTGCATGGAATAATTTTTCGTAAATATGAAATTTATACATGAGACGTAAGAACATAAGAATTACGAGGCATGTATGTAAGTGCCCCTTTTCATTTTGATGAATATGCCACAGCATCTAAGAGTGTTTTACTAAAAAACAACTTGATAAATTTTCAAAAATAAGAAAATAAAAATAAATTAAAAAAATGTAAATCAATTTTTTTTTAATTTGATCCCAAATAAATCTTTAATTTAAAAAATAATAAATTAAAATATTATCCTAATAGTGCTCAAATGCATTGATAGCACTGAGAGTAGATTGTCAATGAAGCACTAGAGCCTATGGATGAGATGGTTGGGTATTTCTTCCCGCACCAAAAAATCTCATGCTCAAAACTTGCCAAAACACCTCAACCCCCTCAATTCATGCATAAACATGCAAATACATAAGAATTATGTGATATTATGTTAAGATTAAGAAGTACTTGCATGCATACCGCCCAACTTCTATAAATTTACATAGCTAACACCTAAACCATGCAAATCAAAACCCAAAAAAAAACCACTATTTACAGAAAATTAAGTATATCCTTTCATGCATAAGTGAACCGCTATAAATGTGAAAATTACTGTTTAGGTATTAGCTATGCAAATACATTGGAATTATGCCGTAAATATGTAAATCTTCTGAAACAGAGCACCAGAACTCATAAATTTTACAATTATAACTTCGAACTTTGAACTGGAACAGCTCTTAGTGATATTGTTAAGTTGTTCCATTTTTATTTTAATCCATTATGGCATGAACAAGGAGTATTGTGCATACTTTCAATCTAAGACGATGTTTGGCTGCAGCTAAAAATCAAATTAAATATGATTTATCAAATCCAGTAAATTTGATTGTCAGTGTGACGGTGATGAACTTGTGAGCGGCGGCCAGAGAAAATTATTAAATCCATCTCACAATCAAATTTATTAAATTTAGATTTACATCCTGAAAAGACAAATTGAGGGAGGAAAAGTCTACAACAACAACAACAAAGCTTTAATCCCACTACGTGGGGTCGGTTACATGAATCATTTTTCTCCATTGCGTCTCATTTAGTGTCATATTTTCATTTAGTTCTAGTAAATTAAGATCATTTGTTATACAATAAGCCCAAGTCATCATAGGTCTACCTCTGTCTTTCTTAACACAATTTGAATCTAAAACATCTACTCTCCTAATCGAATCATCAGATGGTCGACATTTAATGTGACCAAATCATCTAAGACGACTTTCTCTAATTTTATCCTTCACAGGAGCAACACCAATCATATCACGGATATAATCATTTCACATTTCGTCCATAAGTGTAAAGCCACTCATCCACCTAATCATTCTCATCTCGGCAACACTTGCTTACTATTATGTTTCTCTTTTAAATGCCAACATTCAACGCCATAGAGCATTGCAGATCAACGCTGTCTTATAAAATTTTCTTTTCAGTCTAAGCGGTACTTTTCTATCACACAAAAGGCCCGAACTACTCCTCCACTTCAGCCAATCAACTTGAATNGAAATTAACGAGCCAAACACGAGCTTCTTAATGAGTCGAACACGAGCTGCTCGCAAACAACGAGCCGTTTTGCCAGCCCTATTGTCAACCAAGCGCTAGAGCCTATGGATGAGATGGTTGGGTATTTCTTCCCGCACCAAAAAATTCTCATGCTCAAACTTGCCAAAACACCTCAACCCCCTCAATTCATGCATAGACATGCAAATACATAAGAATTATGTGATATTATGTTAAGATTAAGAAGTATTTACATGCATACCGCCCAACTTCTATAAATTTACATAGCTAACACCTAAACTTTACTTTTTGCATTTACAAGCCCAAACCATGCAAATCAAAACCCCAAAAAAAAACCAATATTTACAGAAAATTAAGTATATCCTTTCATGCATAAGTGAACAGCTATAAATGTGAAAATTACTGGTTAGGTATTAGCTATGCAAATACATTAGAATTATGTCCGTAAATATGTAAATCTTCTGAAACAGAGCACCAGAACTCATAAATTTTACAATTATAACTTCGAACTTTGAACTGGAACAGCTCTTAGTGATATTGTTAAGTTGTTCCATTTTTATTTTAATCCATTATGGCATGGAGTCTTGTGTATACTTTCAATCTAAGGCGATGTTTGGCTGCAGCTAAAAATCACATTAAATATGATTTATCAAATCCAGTAAATTTGATTGTCAGTGTGACGGTGATGAACTTGTGAGCGGCGGCGGAAGAAAATTATTAAATCCATCTCACAATCAGATTTATTAAATTTAGATTTACATCCTGAAAAGACAAAAAGAGGGAGGAAAAGTCTACAACAAGAACAACAAAGCCTTAATCCCACTACGTGGGGTCGGTTACATGAATCATTTTTCTCCATTGCGTCCTATTTAGTGTCATATTTTCATCTAGTTCTAATAAATTAAGATCATTTTTTATACAATAAGCCCAAGTCATCCTAGATCTATCTCTGTATTTCTTAACACAAGTTAACATCTACTCTCCTAATCAGATCATCAGATGGTCGACGTTTAATGTGACCAAACCATCTAATACCATCTACTCTCCTAATCAGATCATCAGATGGTCGACGTTTAATGTGACCAAACCATCTAAGATGGATCTACTCTCCTAATCGATCATCAGATGGTCGCGTACAATGTGACCAAACCATCTAAGACGACTTTCTCTAATTTTGTCCTTCACAGGAGCTACACCAATCATATCACGGATATAATCATTTCGCATTTTGTCCCTAAGTGTAAAGCCACTCATCCACCTAATCATTCTCATCTCGGCAACACTTGCTTACTATTATGATTCTCTTTTAAAGACCAATATTCAGCGCCATAGAGCATTGCAGATCACCACCGTCTTATAAAATTTTCCTTTCAGTCTAAGCGGTACTTTTCTATCACACAAAAGGCCCGAAGCATTCCTCCACTTCAGCCAACCAACTTGAATTCTACTATTAACATCCCCATTTATATCACCGTCGCTTTGAACAACGGACCCAAGATATCTAAATCGATCACACCTTTTAATAATTTGATCACCCAAGGTCACACTTCTGTCACTAGAGCTACTTTTACTAAAATTACATTCCATTATTCAGTTTTAGTTCTACTTAAATGAAGGTCTTTAGACTCCAATGTAGACATCCATATTTTAAGTTTTTCCTAGGCATTTTCTCTCGTTTTATCCACGAGAATGATATCATCGGCAAAAAGTATACACCAAGGTACATCCTCCTGTAGATGCCCTGTAAGGCCATCCATAACTAAAGCAAAAAGAAAAGTCTGAAGGAGAATAATTTCACTTTAACGGAGAAGTAGATTTAATTTTAGTTTTTTTAATGTTTGTCTGGATTTACACTAATTTTTTTCANGCTACTACTACTAAAATTACATTCCATGTATTCAGTTTAGTTCTACTTAAATGAAGGCCTTTAGACTCCAATATAGACCTCCATATTTCAAGTTTTTCCTGGGCTTTTTCTCTCGTTTTATCCACGAGAAGGATATCATCGGCAAAAAGCATACACCAAGGTACATCCTCCTGTAGATGCCCAGTAAGACCATTAACTAAAGCAAAAAGATAAGTCTGAAGGAGAATAATTTCGCTTTAACGGAGCAGTAGATTTAATTTTAGTTTTTTAATGTTTGTCTGGGTTTACACTAATTTTTTTTTAAATTATGATACCAAGCGCTACCTAAGAGTGGCATCCTGCAACAACCATAGCTTTAGAATACGGCCCATAAATGTATTTAACAAGCCGTGAAGGGAACTTCGTTCTACTGTAAGATTATAAAGGTGTCAACAAATAGGTTTTTGTGGCAACATTTTCTCTATTTCTTTTATGTTTTTCTTTAACACATCAATCTTGATCCTATGAAGTTCAAGATCAAGAAGTTCGATGGCCAAAGGGTTTTGGCCTTTAGTGAACCAAGATGTGTTATGTTATTGCACAACACGGACTTAAGGCAAGAGATTGAGATATATGGAGAAAGCGTATACTTTTATAAGTATGTCTAGATTATAAAGGTGTCAACCTAAAGCTTAGATCATGAAACCAAGGTCATGATATATAAACCGCTCAGAACAGATTTCTCCACAAGTCAAGAGTTGTTTGATAGTCTCACTAAATCAGCAGTTACTAAACTAACCAATATAAAAAATTAATAAATAACAAAAAAATGTCATCAAAGTCCAAATTCTCAACCACTTTGTGGCCAACCTTATCAAACAAGAGGCATTTGACAAAGCTAGAATAACAAAAAAAATTTTGGGGAGCTGCACACCAAAGAGGCATCAAAGGGATGCAATAGTTTTGTATGGGCCGGTTATAAAACTAGCCAAAGAATCAGCATCATAGAACATATTCTTCACACTATCTCTCAAGCTTATGATGCACCGATGTTGCACTATAAAGTAGTATGTTGTTTCTCACATTCAAAACATGCGACACCTCTGACATGTATTAGGTATTATTTCATTTGTATGCCAATTAAGAACTGAAAAAAAAATATTGGACACGAGTCAAACATTTATGTGACGAAAAACTTTCTATCTTCTTATTATTCAACTGAAAGCATATATTACATATTTATACACTCTATAAATTCTTTACATTAAAAATAACTCTAAAATAGAAAGAATCTTGTAATTACATCACATCTAATTAGGTTGCCTAATATCAAGTTTCCTAATATACAATATTCAAATTTATGAGTTTCCATAACACTCCTCTCAAGTTGGAGCATGGACATTTATCATATCCAACTTGTTACAAATATGAGTTGCCCTAGCTACATAAAGGGTCTTTGTGAAGATATCCCCTAAATGTTCCCCAATCTTCATGTGAGTTATAGAAATTAGATTCTGTTGAATCTTTTCGCGAACAAAATGACAATCTACTCAATCTACATAGTTCGTTCATGAAAAACAAGATTCGAGGTAAAATGGATTGTATCTTGGTTATAACACCACAACTTAGTTGGAACTGTCATCTTAAAACTCATCTTGGTCAAGAGTTGAGATACCCACATCAATTCACTCAAAGCTTATGTCATCACCCATACTCAGATTCAACACAGGACCGTAACAATACAATAAGTTGCTTACTCTTCAATGAGACCAAATCACTACTTACAAAGACATAATATTTAGTAAAAGATCGTCAATCAAACTTTGAATTTTTCCAGGCTGCATGAGAGAAATAATCAATATTTCTATACACGTGATCGTGATATAAAATACTATCCAAGAGCTACCTTGAACTAACATAGTATTTGTTTAAAGCTGGCTAATGATGAACTGAGGAGGAAGACATAAACTGACTTATAGTGTTAATTGAATATGCAATTTTAGGATGAGTTACTATGAGGTAGTTTAATTTTCCCATTAATTTTTATACCCTTCGGGATTATTAAAAATCTCTCCATCCTTGGTAAGTTATTGATTAGGAAGCATCGAAGTACTGCATGGTTTGACCACTATATTCTCAATTTTTGCTAACAAATCCAACACATACTAATGTTGAGATAGAAATGCACCCTTCCTGCTCCTTGATACCTCAATACCCAAGAAGTACTTCGGTATTGAATTGATTTTGAAGAAAACATTTCAATGATAAAATTCTCTGCATATCGCTTCCAAAAATAATAATAATATCATCAAACATAAAACAACAATAGAATTATTCCTAAAGCGGATTGCTCATAGAATATAATGTGATCACTTCTACTTTTCTGCATCCCAAACCATTTTGCTGATTGGCTAAATTTTTCGAACCATAGTTGAGGGCTTTGCTTCAATCCATACAAAAACTTCCGAAAGCTTAATTTCTGAAACTCCCCCTGAACAACAAACCTAGGAGGTTGCTCCATGTATACCTCTTCCATAAGAACACCATGCAAAAAAACATTCTACACATCTAGTATTATTCATTACAAATAAGGATAGGAGTAGGCAATGTGAAATCAACTTAGCTACAAGAGAGAATGTGTCCAGGTAGTTGATTCCATAAGTTTGGGCATAGCCCTTAACAACCAACCGAGCATTAAGACGAGCTTCAGATCCACCAGATCAAAGGTTAACTGTAAAGTCTCACTTATAACCCAACTACCTTCTTGCCAAAAGGTAGTTAACTAATTCTCAAGTTCTATTACCAATTAAGGCAGGCATCTCATCAAACATCGTTGTCTACCACCCATAATGGGCTCGTGCTTGCTAAACAGATCTTAGAACCATAACAGAGTCAAGAGAAGGAATAAACGAGCAATAACTAGAAGATAAATTTATATGGTTAACAAAAGAGGAAATGGGATAAACACATTGGCATTTACCTCTTCAAAGAGGAATAGGTAAATCAAGGTCACTGTAAAGAGGATCTACCGAGGAAGATTACCCTAGTGCCAGAATAAAATCTAGGGAACAATGTCTTCTCGAGTAAACATTAATAATAGGCGGTCTAAGTTAAGGCACAAGAGAAGTTGTAGTTGGATCTAAACATATGATGTGATATATTAATAACTCATCAAAATCTTGTGAAGAATGCTTAAGAGGATATAGCACCTCAGTCACAAAAAATTGTGTTTGTTCATGAAAGGTGACATCAATAGAAATCATGTAGCTATTTAAGAGAGGAAAAACATTAATATCTTTTCTACAGACAAGAATATCACAAAAAGACACACATTAATGTCTTAGAATCCAATTTAGAAACTTGTGGGTAGGACCGTCAAAACGGCTCGTTGTTTGCAAATAGCTTGCGTTCGGCTCGTTAAGTACATCATGTTTGATTCATTCAATAAGCAAGAAGGTTGAACACAAATAATTTTTTTGGGCTCAATATATAAATGAACTGAACACGAAGAAAGATTTATTTGTTTGTGTTTGGCTTGTTTCAGCTTGAAATAATTATATATATATATATATGCAATGCTACAAAGATTTATAATCAATTAAACTTAANTGAACTGAACACGAAGAAAGATTTATTTGTTTGTGTTTGGCTTGTTTCAGCTTGAAATAATTATATATATATGCAACGCTACAAAGATTTATAATCAATTAAACTTATTAATTACAAAAATAAAATAAAAAAATATTAAATTCTATTTAAACGAATAGTTTAATATGAATAATAATATTTAAATCTTGCCCCTATATTTAACATTCTACGGCTGCATGACTAAGACTGTCAAATGGCACTTTGTTCGCAAACAACTCATCTTTGGCTCGTTAAACAAATTTTTTTTTACGCTAGATTTTTTAATGAATCGAACACGAACAATGAAATTTTTTAATGAGCCGAGTTTGCCGAGCCTGGGCTTGTTTACATCCCTACTTTTTGGTAAGTATCACGAACAAAAAAAGCACACCAAATAAGTGTGGTTCAATAAAAAAGAGAGTTGATTAGAAATAAAACTTGATAGGATGTTTGGTTCTATAAATCAATGGAAGATAATCGGCTGATCAAAAAACATGCAATAAGCTGCATCAACCCAAAACTATGTAGGCACATTCATTTGAAAAAAAAGAGCTACAAATGTTTTAAGAAAATATTCATTCTTCCTTTTAGCTATTCTTTTTTGGGATGGAGTATCAAATTGGTGAAGCATCTACAGAAAATATTCTTTGACATTGTTAAAATTCAGAATCTTAACCAAAACATTGAATTGAGTTTTAATTTCGGTGCAAAAAAAAATTGAATGTGATAGCAACTAAGCACAAGATTTCATGAAGTGAAGTCGAGGCATATGAGAAACATTATTCATATATGTGACAAGNAATTACATTCCATGTATTCAGTTTTAGTTCTACTTAAATGAAGGTCTTTAGACTCCAATGTAGACTTCCATATTTCAAGTTGTTCCTGGGCTTTTTCTCTCGTTTTATCCACGAGAAGGATATCATCGGCAAAAAGCATACACCAAGGTACATCCTCCTGTAGATGCCTAATAAGACCATCCATAACTAAAGCAAAAAGATAAGTCTGAAGGAGAATAATTTCGCTTTAACGGAGCAGTAGATTTAATTTTAGTTTTTTAATGTTTGTCTGGATTTACACTAATTTTTTTTTTTAATTATGATGCCAAGCGCTACCTAAGAGTGGCATCCTGCAACAACCATAGCTTTAGAATACGGCCCATAAATGTATTTAACAAGCCGTGAAGGGAACTTCGGTGTCAACAAATAGGTCTTTGTGGCAACATTTTCTCTATTTCTTTTATGTTTTTCTTTAACACATCAATCTCGATCCTATGAAGCTCAAGATCAAGAAGTTCGATGGCCAAAGGGTTTTGGCCTTTAGTGAACCAAGATGTGTTATGTTATTGCACAACACGGACTTAAGGCAAGAGATTGAGATATATGGAGAAAGCGTATACTTTTATAAGTATGTCTAGATTATAAAGGTGTCAACCTAAAGCTTAGATCATGAAACCAAGGTCATGATATATAAACCGCTCAGAACAGATTTCTCCACAAGTCAAGAGTTGTTTGATAGTCTCACTAAATCAGCAGTTACTAAACTAACCAATATAAAAAATTAATAAATAACAAAAAAATGTCATCAAAGTCCAAATTCTCAACCACTTTGTGGCCAACCTTATCAAACAAGAGGCATTTGACAAAGCTAGAATAACAAAAAAAATTTTGGGGAGCTGCACACCAAAGAGGCATCAAAGGGATGCAATAGTTTTGTATGGGCCGGTTATAAAACTAGCCAAAGAATCAGCATCATAGAACATATTCTTCACACTATCTCTCAAGCTTATGATGCA
>JXCR01120455.1:28472-71898 GCA_002079205.1 Phalaenopsis hybrid cultivar | reverse complement strand
AAAAAAATTTTGGGGAGCTGCACACCAAAGAGGCATCAAAGGGATGCAATAGTTTTGTATGGGCCGGTTATAAAACTAGCCAAAGAATCAGCATCATAGAACATATTCTTCACACTATCTCTTAAGCTTATGATGCAACGATGTTGCACTATAAAGTAGTATGTTGTTTCTCACATTCAAAACATGCGACACCTCTGACATGTATTAGGTATTATTTCATCTGTATGCCAATTAAGAACTGAAAAAAAAATATTGGACACGAGTCAAACATTTATGTGACGAAAAACTTTCTTTCTTCTTATTATTCAATTGAAAGCATATATTACATATTTATACACTCTATAAATTCTCTACACTAAAATAGAAAGAATCTTGTAATTACATCACATCTAATTAGGTTGCCTAATATCAAGTTTCCTAATATACAATATTCAAATTTATGAGTTTCCATAACACTCCTCTCAAGTTGGAGCATGGACATTTATCATATCCAACTTGTTACAAATATGAGTTGCCCTAGCTACATTAAGGGTCTTTGTGAAGATATCCCCTAAATGTTACCCAATCTTCATGTGAGCTATAGAAATTAGATTCTGTTGAATCTTTTCGCGAACAAAATGACAATTTACCTCAATCTACATAGTTTGTTCATGAAAAAAAAGATCCGAGGTAAAATGGATTGTATCTTGGTTATAACACCACAACTTAGTTGGAACTGTCATCTTAAAACTCATCTTGGTCAAGAGTTGAGATACCCACATCAATTCACTTAAAGCTTGTGTCATCGCCCATACTCAAATTCAACACAGGACCGTAACAGTACAATAAGTTGCTTACTCTTCCATGAGACCAAATCACCACTTACAAAGACATAATATTTAGTAAAAGATCGTCAATCAAACTTTGAATTTTTCCAATCTGCATGAGAGAAATAATCAATATTTCTATACACATGATCGTGATATAAAATACTATCCAAGAGCTCCCTTGAACTAACATAGTATTTGCTTAAAGCTGGCTAATGATGAACTGAGGAGGAAGACATAAACTGACTTATAGTGTTAATTGAATATGCAATTTTAGGATGAGTTACTATGAGGTAGTTTAATTTTCCCATTAATTTTTATACCCTTCGGGATTATTAAAAATCTCTCCATCCTTGGTAAGTTATTGATTAGGAAGCATCGAAGTACTGCATGGTTTGACCACTATATTCTCAATTTTTGCTAACCAATCCAACACATACTAATGTTGAGATAGAAATGCACCCTTCCTACTCCTTGATACCTCAATATACCCAAGAAGTACTTCGGTATTGAATTGATTTTGAAGAAGTCATTTCAATGATAAGATTCTCTGCATATCGCTTCCAAAAATAATAATAATATCATCAACATAAAACAACAATAGAATTATTCCTAAAGCGGATTGCTCATAGAATATAATGTGATCATTTCTACTTTTCTACATCCCAAACCATTTTGTTGATTGGCAAAATTTTTCGAACCATAGTTGAGGGCTTTGCTTCAATCCATACAAAAACTTCCGAAAGCTTAATTTCTCAAACTCCCCCTAAACAACAAACCTAGGAGGTTGCTCCATGTATACCTCTTCCATAAGAACACCATGCAGAAAAGCATTCTACACATCTAGTATTATTCATTACAAATAAGGATAGGAGTAGGCAATGTGAAATCAACTTAGCTACAAGAGAGAATGTGTCCAGATAGTTGATTCCATAAGTTTGGGCATAGCCCTTAACGACCAACCGAGCATTAAGACGAGCTTCAGATCCACCAGATTAAAGGTTAACTGTAAAGTCTCACTTATAACCCAACTACCTTCTTGCCAAAAGGTAGTTAACTAGTTCTCAAGTTCTATTAACAATTAAGGCAATCATCTCATCAAACATCGTTGTCTACCACCCATAATGGGCTCGTGCTTGCTAAACAGATCTTGGAACCATAACAGAGTCAAGAGAAGGAATACACGAGCAATAACTAGAAGACAAATTTATATGGTTAACAAAAGAGGAAATAGGATAGACACATTGGCATTTACTTCTTCAAAGAGGAATAGGTAAATCAAGGTCACTGTAAAGAGGATCTACCGAGGAAGATTACCCTAGTGCCAGAATAAAATCTGGGGAACAATGTCTTCTCGAGTAAACATTAATAATAGGCGGTCTAGGTTAAGGCACAAGAGAAGTTGTAGTTGGATCTAAACATATGATGTGATATATTAACAACTCATCAAAATCTTGTGAAGAATGCTTAAGAGGATATAGCACCTCAGTCACAAAAAATTGTGTTTGTTCATGAAAGGTGACATCAATAGAAATCATGTAGTTATTTAAGAGAGGAAAAACATTAATAGAGAGGAAAAACATTAATATCTTTTCTGCAGACAAGAATATCACAAAAAGACACACATTAATGTCTTAGAATCCAATTTAGAAACTTGTGGGTAGGACCGTCAAAACGGCTCATTGTTTGCAAATAGCTTGTGTTCGGCTCGTTAAGTACATCATGTTCGATTCATTCAAATAAGCAAGAAGGTCGAACACAAATTATTTTTTTGGGCTCAATATATAAATGAACTGAACACGAAGAAAGATTTATTTGTTTGTGTTTGGCTTGTTTCAGCTTGAAATAATTATATATATATATATATGCAATGCTACAAAGATTTATAATCAATTAAACTTAATAATTACAAAAATAAAATAAAAAAATATTAAATTCTATTTAAACGAATAGTTTAATATGAATAATAATATTTAAATCTTGCCCCTATATTTAACATTCTACGGCTGCATGACTAAGACTGTCAAATGGCTCTTTGTTCGCAAACAACTCATCTTTGGCTCGTTAAACAATTTTTTTTTACGCTAGATTTTTTAATGAATCGAGCACGAACAATGAAATTTTTTAATGAGCCGAGTTTGTCGTGCCTGGGCTTGTTTACATCCCTACTTTTTGGTGAGTATCACGAACAAAAAAAAGCACACCAAATAAGTGCGGTTCAATAAAAAAAGAGAGTTGATTAGAAATAAAACTTGATAGGATGTTTGGTTCTATAAATCAATGGAAGACAATCGGCTGATCAAAAAACATGCAATAAGCTGCATCAGCCCAAAACTATTTAGGCACATTCATTTGAAAAAAAAGAGCTACAAATGTTTTAAGAAAATATCCATTCTTCCTTTTAGCTATTCTTTTTTTGGGATGGAGAATCAAATTGGTGAAGCATCTAAAGAAAATATTCTTTGACATTGTTAAAATTCAAAATCTTAACCAAAACATTAAATTGAGTTTTAATTTCGGCGCAAAAAAAAATTGAATGTGATAGCAACTAAGCACAAGATTTCATGAAGTAAAGTCGGGCATATGAGAAACATTATTCATATATGTGACAAAATATCAAATTCCATTAAATAAAATAGAACAAGATCTCCACACATCAGAATGAACCAACTCAAAACTATGACTTAATCTTTTATTAACTCTCGAGACAGAATCAAAACAAAAGCTATTTAGCAAATTTACAATAGTCATAATCTATAAATGATAACTAATGAAACTAAAGAAATAAATTTTTCAGCATTGAGAGTAATGGATTTCATAATCGACAATGGATCACAAAAGAAAATAAGGTGTTGGAACATGTAGCGAGTCGAGGTACCTCGTTATAAAAAATGTATAGCTCCTCTGATTCTCGTCCTTTACCAATAATCTTCTTCATCATAAGATTCTGAAATAGACGATGGTCGAGAGATAATAAGATACAATAATTAAGAGCACATGTAATTTTGTCAACATAAACAAAATAAAAAATGAATTGAGGTTAACTGAGAACATAAGTTAGAGACAATATCGGTGCAATATTAATGGTGTCAGAACCAAAAACATTAAAAGAAGATATATCTAATAAAGTGATAGAAGACAAGTGCTTATGAAAGAAAAAAAAAAGAGTTTTAGATTACCTGTCATTTAATTTGTAACACCGAACCAAACACAGTGTGGAAGAGGAAAGAAGAACAAGAATCATTGTTACCTGAATCAACAAGAGTAGTGAATGGGGATTTCTCGGATGCTTCCTGAAATTTAATGAACATAGCATATTCATCTGCAGAGATCGAGAATGTCTTAACCCGGAGAGGTTTCACTAGTAGTGACTATATGAGATGACTGTGATTTAGACCATTTATGGTTCTTTTTGAGCAACTTATGATATGTTATCTTCGTATGACAAGTTTCATGACAGAAATAGCACACTACATTCGACCCTTGATTTCCAAATTTTGGAGTTTCACTTCTGTAATTTTTCTGAGAATGGGGTTTACTGATGTCTGTTTTTTTCTAACAAGCAAAAGCACTAGGTTATTATGCAGATGTGGCCTGAGAACTTTGAATCATACACACTACCTAGTATAGGCTTCCCTCGGAGTAGTACAATCAGGGTCAGATGAGATCTATGATTTGACACTATCATCCTAAGAGTTGAGGCAAACTACAAAACACACAATAGCTAATTGTTCTTTTTGAGCCTAACGAATCCAAACATCAGTGTTGAATGACAATAGTGTGCTCAATGCTTCATGCACACATTTAAAGTGCAAGTGATATGTGTTAAGTTACTAATCATATCGTACAGTTCGATAACACTCCTTGCATACATAAACTATTTTAGAAATATTCTATCACAGAAAATACAAACACCAATTCTTACATCGCATCTTTAACATTGTCACAACGAGTAACATGAACAGATTGATTAGAATCGATAGAGTTATGTATTTGTATCAATAGTTGGGCGTCCACTCCAATTTGCTCTGAATAATTCGACACAGTCTCAGTAGCGGGACTATCAATGAGATGGCTCTCTTGAAAAATACTTCTTAAATAGAATCTCATAATTTTATTCTAGTAAAAATAATTGATATCATTTTAACTTTTCATCAGTAAATATAGCCAATGATAAAACCAAACCTATCACAAGGTGTTTGTGTTCATCGGCCATAATCAATGTCATTCAATGTTGAAGGACCAATTGCCAAAGCAGTTGAAGACCCACAGTTTAATGATTGTCAAATACAACAACAACAAAGACTTAATCCCACTACGNCCAAAACAATGATTGTCAAATAAAGGAAAAAAATTTGAACCTAAAAAGTCAAGCAAAAACCAAACACAGCAATCGAGGAAATTGACCTAAGCAGACCAAGCAGACAACAAAACAATGCAATCGAGAAAATCAACCTATGCAGACGTCGACAAAGCCAGCACGATCCCAAGCCAAAGTAGAACGATGACATCGCTGATGAATTGCTTCTAGACGAAAAAGAAGCTGACAAGAAGTCAATGCAGATGAAGCTTTGATCAATGCCCTAATCCCATAACAAGAAGAGGATGCTTTGATCGAAGCAGATGAGGCCGCACGATGCAAACAAAATCGTTGCAAGTTAAGGTTTCATTCGCTTCGACGAAAGACATGGACAATTGAAGAAGATGCTCTGACGAACGACGCAACGATTGATGCTGATGAAGAAGATCGATGCGGACAAGGCTGCACTTGAGTGCGGGGAATGAAGTCAAACAAAGGAAACAACTAGCCATGCGTAGCTCTGATACCATGTGGCAAAAATCTTCCTTTCTTCTTATTTTCAATAGAAAGCATATATTACAAATCTATACACTCTCTCAACTCACTATATTAGGATTAGCTCTAATATAGAAAGAATCCTGTAATTAGATCTCCTCTAATTAGATTGTCTGATATTATGCTTTCTAATATAAAAGATTCAGATTTATGAATTTTCATAAAAATTTCAAATATGAGTGTTCTTGGATGGCTAAATTTAAACGCTAAATTGGAATACTAAATGTAATTTTATTTTCTTCAGCCACTTTTCCTTCACAAGAGTGCCTGCGTTTTGCTCACAAAGCATCATATGCCCAAAATGTGTGGGCATTTATCAATTAATTTTTGTTTTCTATATCAAATAATATCTATGAGCAATGACAGAATTGCTTTTTCCCTTTTTTTGTATCATTAAATATCATAATGTTTTACATCATTGTAATTTTGGATGATTTACATGAGTACCACTCAATTCTTATGTACTTACATATCAAACACCTAAGCTTCAATATTACATATATGCCACCCTACCTATGCACGAAAAGGTGTATTTCACTTTTTAAAAGTTAAAGAAGTGGTACACTCGATTTGATATTAAAAATTTGGGTAGTTTATATGTAAAAAAGTAAAGCATAAGTGCTAGACATATAAATACATGGGAATTGTGTGGTATCATTTAAATGCGNTGAACCTAAAAAGTCAAGCAAAAACCAAACACAGCAACCGAGGAAATTGACCTAAGCAGACCAAGCAGACAACAGAACAATGCAATCGAGAAAATCAACCTATGCAGACGTCCACAAAGCCAGCACGATCCCAAGCCAAAGTGGAACGATGACATCGCTGATGAATTTGCCTCTAGACGAAAAAGAAGCTAACAAGAAGTCAATGCAGATGAAGCTTTGATCAATGCCCTAATCCCATAACAGGAAGAGGATGCTTTGATCGAAGCAGATGAGGCCGCACGATGCAAACAAAATCATTGCGAGTTAAGGTTTCATTCGCTTCGACGAAAGACATGGACAATTGAAGAAGATGCTCTAACGAACGACGCAACGATTGATGTTGATGAAGAAGATCGATGCGGACAAGGCTGCACTTGAGTGCGGGGAATGAAGTCAAACAAAGGAAACAACTAGCCATGCGTAGCTCTGATACCATGTGGCAAAAAACTTCCTTTCTTCTTATTTTCAATAGAAAGCATATATTACAAATCTATACACACTCTCAACTCACTATATTAGGATTAGCTCTAATATAAAAAGAATCTTGTAATTAGATCTCCTCTAATTAGATTGTCTGATATTATATTTTCTAATATAAAAGATTCAGAATTATGAATTTTCATAAAAATTTCAAATATGAGTGTTCTTGGATGGCTAAATTTAAACGCTACATTGGAATACTAAATGTAATTTTATTTTCTTCAGCCACTTTTCCTTCACAAGAGTGCCTGCGTTTTGCTCACAAAGCATCATATGCCCAAAATGTGTGGGCATTTGTCAATTAATTTTTGTTTTCTATATCAAATAATATCTATGAGTAACGACAGAATTGTTTTTTCCCTTTTTTTGTATCATTAAATATCATAATGTTTTACATCATTGTAATTTTGGATGATTTACATATGTACCACTCAATTCTTATGTACTTACATATCAAACACCTAAGCTTCAATATTACATATATGCCACCCTACCCATGCACGAAAAGGTGTATTTCACTTTTTAAAAGTTAAAGAAGTGTTACACTCGATTTGATATTAAAAATTTGGGTGGTTTATATGTAAAAAAGTAAATCATAAGTGCTAGACATATAAATACATGGGAATTGTGTGGTATGCATTTAAATGCCCCAATAATTGTTGAGTTTTATGAAACCTTTCATATTTTATTTAATTTGTGCAATCACTATACAATAATTTTAACAATTTTAAAAATATAAATTACATTGTTGAATCAAAATTTGTTAGTGCCCTATACTCTTTATAACAAATGTGACAGATGTTTGTAATATGTAAAATCCATATCCCCATGCCGTTATGGTGCATCATANTAACAATTTTAAAAATATAAATTACATTGTTGAATCAAAATTTGTTAGTGCCCTATACTCTTTATAACAAATATGACAGGTGTTTGTAATATGTAAAATCCATATCCCCATGTCGTTATGGTGCATCATAGCATTCAAATTATGTTCAACCAAATCTTGGTAGTCTATAAATTATGTGATCTTCTCCTTCCTTGATTCATTAATAGGATCAGAATAATAATCACCAAGTTCGATCATTTTTTGAGGCAAAGCAAATTCCCAAAAATATAAAATCAAGTATAACAACCCCCTTCTACATATATCAATCAAAATTTCAACCAGCCAGCCATTAATGAACCAAAAGCAAAGCAGGTAAACAAGTCTCTAAATTGATATAATTATATGAGGCATTGCCCTACCAATGGGCCCTATAGACCGATCGAAATAATGCCACGGTTGGTCAGCCATCAGGCAGGAATTTCTTATTTGATGGCATCATCAATCACAAAAGCTTTCTAGGATTCCTCACGCTGCATATTGTTTATCCGAACTAAAAAGTCTTGGAGGAGGCACACACCGGCCAGGGTGGCAAACAACATTCAGCTAGGCACCGACCCCAATACAAAATGAGGTGAAGAACGCCAGAAAATCTTTCAAAAAAAGCATACCCGCATCAGCCTATTCAATAGCTACAACCAAACACTAGCCCTTACCCCTTCGTCATGTGATGAAATAAATTTTGTCAACTCTCTCCCATTTGAAATGGGCAAAAACTGCTTCTTCTAGTACAACTAATCATTTGAGCAAATGGAATGCGGTGAAANCCCCAATACAAAATGAGGTGAAGAACGCCAGAAAATCTTTCAAAAAAAGCATACCCGCATCAGCCTATTCAACAGCTACAACCAAACACTAGCCCTTACCCCTTCGTCATGTGATGAAATAAATTTGTCAACTCTCTCCCATTTGAAATGGGCAAAAACTGCTTCTTCTAGTATAACTAATCATTTGAGTAAATGGAATGCGGTGAAGGTCTTGGCGAATGAATTAATAAACATTATCATGCAATCCCTCTGGTCAAACATCGTTACCAGGGGGGGTCAAGCTTTCATAAATATTAAAATAGTTCTCAATCACAAGTGACTTGATACTCCCTCATTGACAAAAAAAGGCCCAATGGATCTAGTCAAACAAAATCCAACCAAGCAAAATTATTGTAAATAGCGACTCAGCAGATCAATTTAACCGACATTTAGGGCCAACAAAATGACCCATCCAACAAATCCAAGTAAAACGCCTTATTAGGCTCATTTTATTTCCATCTTGATTTGTATTTCACCGGTTTCTAATAAACTCGGCCTATCTTCCAGTCATCCGTGCTTGAGGCTAATGAGTCTTGACTAGGCAATTTCAACAATTCACTCAATCTACTTCGTTTTATGTGATGCTGTGCAAATCAATAAGCAATATATATATAATATTTGGGTGAGTTGAGGTGACACTATCATGGTTAAGCTTTCCAAAAACATAACCTACTTTCCCAATTGAGCCCTAAGCAAAGAATGCCAATGTAACACTGATTCTTTTAGTCGCATGCCAAACTAATAAGGCATGGCTCAAACTAAAAGACCACGATCCTCCTTCAAGTTATCATAATGTTTAGCTAAGTTCACTGTGGTGATGTTCTACACGACTCCATCCTAGAGCAACAGCCAAAACATCACCCACTAAAACAACGATACCAACAACTCGATCAATGCTAAACTATCAAGACCACTAAAAGACCACAATTGTGGAGTAAATTTTTGTTGATCAAATAAAAATATTACAGCAAGATAACCTAAAATCAGGATAGTAAGAGCTCCTCTCTCCAAATAATCGNTACTTTCCCAATTGAGCCCTAAGCAAAGAATGCCAATGTAACACTGATTCTTTTAGTCGCATGCCAAACTAACAAGGCATGGCTCAAACTAAAAGACCACGATCCTCCTTCAAGTTATCATAATGTTTAGCTAAGCTCACTGTGGTGATGTTCTACACGACTCCATCCTAGAGCAACAGCCAAAATATCACCCACTAAAACAATGATGCCAACAACTCGACCAATGCTAAACTATCAGGACCACTAAATGATTACAATTGTGGAGTAAATTTTTGTTGATCAAATAAAAATATTACAGCAAGAAAACCTAAAATCAGGATAGTAAGAACTCCTCTCTCCAAATAATCAACTAAAGCATGTTACTTAAGCATCTTACCTAGATTTTCTAATCAAACTTGGCAAAAGGTCTCAACAAAACTCCATTGTGCATTCTATCACATGAAACCAAGTAAAAAAAAGGAAAAATTTCTACATTCCACCCTAAATAAAATGAATATTATTATGCAATGTATATGAGCATTCATAGTCTTTATGANCTATCACATGAAACCAAGTAAAAAAAAGGAAAAATTTCTACATTCCACCCTAAATAAAATGAATATTATTATCCAACGTATATGAGCATTCATAGTCCTTATGACTCACAGACCTTTATGAATTTTTGTTGCTTTAACAAAAATTATAATTGTTTTTCTAATTTCCAGAAAATTTTTATAGACAGGAGGGCTACCGCCAACGACTCCACCAAGCCAACAATTGAGGTGAACAACCAGCTCAGAGGAATCATCCTCGCATATGTTAGGCGAAAGAAGATCACTAGCCCAGGATGAAAATAAAAAGGACAAAAGTACCATAAAAGAAGCTCTCCTACCATCAGAAACAATATGAGGAATACCCACTACGCAATCTCCACACCATGCCTGCCTTTTCAGTNCAGCTCAGAGGAATCATCCTCACATATGTTAGGCGAAAGAAGATCACTAGCCCAGGATGAAAATAAAAAGGATAAAAGTACCATAAAAGAAGCTCTCCTACCATCAGAAACAATATGAAGAATACCTACTACGCAATCTCCACACCATGCCTGCCTTTTCAGTAAATAATAGACTAGCTTGAAAAAGTTGCAAGGTGGGGACCAGTGTAGAAATGAGAGTGGACATAAAAAGGGACACTAGTGTAGGATGCTCGCAAGGCATGACATCAATCACTCGTAGATAGTGATAGCAAGACCCTAAAAATTTCAAGCAGCGAGCATGCTTAACACACAAGTCATGCCTCAACAAGAAGCCTCTCTCCTATTTCTAGAGGAGAGAGAACGCACTGATAGCTCCACCCATCCTATATTAAAGGAAAACCAATTATCCAGCAACAACGAGAAAATCTGATGAACAGAAGCCTGTCAAATCAATTGCTCAAACATTGGGTTTATCAAACAGAATCTTTCAAAAACATCAAACATCTCTCAACAAAAAGAACTCTCTAGAAGCAACAAATGCCACCCAACCTAATTTCTAGTAAAATATATACGTATGAGAAAGACGCTATAACAATTATATCAAGCAAGAGTTAATGCGATGATTAGAAATCCCAAGATAATATTGTTACTTTTCTACCATAAGTTTTGGAAAGATAAGACATCAATTCAACCTCCGTCACATCTAGTCATTATAAATGTTACAAAACGTTGAAAATTTCGACCCAGCATAACATTGAGGAACTCACAAACAATGCTAGTCCTATGGGACATTGGAATGCATGCAAAAAATAAGGAGTGGATGCCATTCCCTCATTTCAAAATTCTCTTATACCAGTATTAAGGCTTTGTGAGCAAATAAACTAGACATGTCTGATTGATCACAACATCTTCAAAAAAAAAGAAACTTATAATCGAATAGATTTTGAAAACAGAAAATGCTAGAGTACTGAAATTGGAAGTTTAATTTCCCATCTGAATAATTACCTAAGGAGTTCAAAATAAAGGAAAAAGTGCAATGTCACATTTACCACACTCAGCCATCCAAGCATCATACCTAAAGGATGGACTTATGATGCTTCGAATCCCAATATCATTTTTCTATCAATTCGCCTACAAAGCAGATTCTAGGAAAACTCACAGGTGAAAATTTCTATCAACCACATATTCCTTTTTACGTTGGATCACACCAATTTGATTAACACTAGCCTATCAAACAATCTTCTTCAAATTAGCATTAGCATGCGGCTCGACTTTATCTTTCTAACACCAACCAATCAGCTCATTCTCATAGTCCAACATTGATGGCCTCCCATCAATAATTGTAGGCATTGGCATGCACTAATGTGTGCTTGCCAAGTGGTATCTCCTTGTATGTTTTAAGATCCACTCCTCAATATTTTTCTAATATTAAGGACCTTGAAATAATCCACATAACAAATTATGACATGTAATACATTGTATATTACTAGAGTGGCATGTGATCCTATGTCACCGTTATCCCTAAAAAAACTTGCTAACATTTACAAAAACCCGCTTAGGCCTATAAAAGTGCTCGTTATGGGTTTGGGTTGGCTGGAGGTTATTATACAAATTAGATCATGGAGACGCAACACTTTCTACCACTGCTATGTATCCACTTTCCCCTAGATATGTAGGAGTGAGAAAATTTGTCTTAATTCTTAATAATAGTAAACACCCTTAACTACTACAAAGCCGCATCTCTGCTCTAGTGCTCCCTCTCCCACGTCACTCATTGGCATCTTCCAAGGAGAGAGATGAGATATTGGGCTGCAATAATAACCTGTTAAGTTATAATTAACTTAACTACAACAAAAATGAAATGAATTTATCTGTAACAATATTTGTGCAGCAAGTGTCGTTCGATCACCAATCCCGCCGCCCATAGGAAAGTCTACAAGGGCTTATCCGCTCATTTCTTTCCAATTCGAACTCGAAAGAGGACTGGCTCTCTCAGTGAGAGCCAGAGAAGAAGAAAGAAAGAAAGAAAGAAGAAGAAGAAGAAGAAGAAGCAGAAGAAGAAGGTGAAGAAGAATGAGAGAGTGGTACAAGAAACTCCAAAACAACAAGAGTGAGGTACTTACCACGCTCAAGGAGCGAGGTACTTACCACACTCGAGAGATGCCTCATTCCTCTATCTCCACACGAACCGACTGCATAAGGGCTGGAGCAGCACGGGGAAAAATTTCTTCTTGTGGGGGACATTCAATCGAGCACCTAAAGGCTTGAGCGGCTTCGTTGATTGCCACGCGCAGCAAATGGAGGGAAGAAAAGACCAAACAAAATCACGCATGAGACATTTGCGGGTGTGAGCAAATCAAACAGGATAGGGGTTTCATGCGCCCTAATTTATCATCAAAGAGGTGCGTAGGAGGCGAGCGGCTCACACAAGCCCCCACCCATTTCGTTTCCAGTGTGAGGGAGGAAGGGAAAGATTGTGCAGAAGAAGCTCTATCAAGAACTTAAGGATATGTTTCAATGACAAAAAGGCTTANAGCGGCTCACACAAGCCCCCACCCATTTCGTTTCCAGTGTGAGGGAGGAAGGGAAAGATTGTGCAGAAGAAGTTCTATCAAGAACTTAAGGAAATGTTTCAATGACAAAAAGGCTTGACAGAGAGGTATTAAGGGCTTAAGGTAAGAAATTTTAAGTACTTAATTTTAAATAATTGAAATTTCCAAAAACCCAAGATTAAAATTTTTAGCATAATTAATCAATGTAAAAATAAATTAAAATTTTAAGATCCCTAAATCCTAAGTTTAGAAGCTTAATTACATTTCTCTAACTACAAACATGTTACATGCCTTATTAGAAAGTCACTAAAATTGATGATTTAACGAGACAAAGACAAATGAAAATTGCATACGTAATTATGTCAGAATTCATGAGAAAGAAAAATAGAACTGATAGAGGATAATATGGGCTAATTTGTTATACTAGATGCACTTAAGAACAAATTTCACCTGAGGAATAGAACAGTACACTTCATATTACATCATAAAGATGAATAAATATGGTTTTATTTTACAATAATTCTGATTATTTATGAAAGCAATAACACATGTTTTTACTATTTCCAACATTTCTTTTAAAATACAAAAAAACATGTTTTTAAAATGTTGAATAGAAGAAAAGAAATAAAATTTGACATATGCATGCACATGAGAGTCACATTTGGATAGTACAACAGAGGAATGTAATATACTCGTGCACGAAAATGAAAATGAAAATGAAAAAAGATATCTACATTTATGGTGAGTTGAAAAAGATTAAACATGTATTTTTTAAAATATATGTTTAGCCANTTATCCGAACTAAAAAGTCTTGGAGGAGGCACACACCGGCCAGGGTGGCAAACAACATTCAGCTAGGCACCGGCCCCAACACAAAATGAGGTGAAGAACACCAGAAAATCTTTCAAAAAAAGCATACCCGCATCAGCCTATTCAACAGCTACAACCTAACACTAGCCCTTACCCCTTCGTCATGTGATGAAATAAATTTTGTCAACTCTCTCCCATCTGAAATGGGCAAAAACTGCTTCTTCTAGTATAACTGATCATTTAAGTAAATGGAATGCGGTGAAAGTCTTTGAGAATGAATTAATAAACATTATCATGCAATCCCTCTGGTCAAACATCGTTACCAGGGGGGGGTCAAGCTTTCATAAATATTAAAATAGTTCTCAATCACAAGTGACTTGAGACTCCCTCATTGACAAAAAAAGGCCCATTGTATCTAATCAAACAAAATCCAACCAAGCAAAATTATTGTAAATAGCGACTCAGCAGATCAATTTAACCGACATTTAGGGCCAACAAAATGACCCATCCAACAAATCCAAGTAAAACGCCTCATTAGGCTCATTTTATTTCCATCTTGATTTGTATTTCACCGGTTTCTTATAAACTCGGCTTATCTTCCAGTCATCCGTGCTTGAGGCTAATGAGTCTTGACTAGGCAATTTCAACAATTCACTCAATCTACTTCGCTTTATGTGATGCTGTGCAAATCAATAAGCAATATATATATAATATTTGGGTGAGTTGACGTGACACTATCATGGTTAAGCTTTCCAAAAACATAACCTACTTTCCCAATTGAGCCCTAAGCAAAGAATGCCAAGGTAACACTGATTCTTTTAGTCGCATGCCAAACTAACAAGGCATGGCTCAATCTAAAAGACCACGATCCTCCTTCAAGTTATCATAATGTTTAGCTAAGCTCACTGTGGTGATGTTCTACACGGCTCCATCCTAGAGCAACAGCCAAAACATCACCCACTAAAACAACGATATCAACAACTCGACCAATGCTAAACTATCAGGACCACTAAAATACCACAATTGTGGAGTAATTTTTTGTTGATGAAATAAAAATATTACAGCAAGGTAACCTAAAATCAGGATAGTAAGAACTCCCCTCTCCAAATAATCGACTAAAGCATGTTACCTAAGCATCTTACCTAGCTTTTCTAATCAAACTTGGCAAAAGGTCTCAACAAAACTCCATTGCGCATTCTATCACATGAAACCAAGTAAAAAAAAAGGAAAAATTTCTACATTCCACCCTAAATAAAATGAATATTATTATGCAATGTATATGAGCATTCATAGTCCTTATGCTCACAGACTTTTATGAATTTTTGTTGCTTTAACAAAAATTATAATTGTTTTTCTAATTTCCAGAAAATTTTTATAGACAGGAGGGCTACCACCAACGACTCCACCAAGCCAACAATTGAGGTGAACAACCAGCTCAGAGGAATCATCCTCACATATGTTAGGCGAAAGAAGATCACTAGCCCAGGATGAAAATAAAAAGGACAAAAGTACCATAAAAGAAGCTCTCCTACCATCAGAAACAATATGAGGAATACCGACTACGCAATCTCCACACCATGCCTGCCTTTTCAGCAAATAATGGACTAGCTTGAAAAAGTTGCAAGGTGGGGACCAGTGTAGAAATGAGAGTGGACATAAAAAGGGACATTAGTGTAGGATGCTAGCAAGGCATGACATCAATCACTCGTAGATAGTGATAGTAAGACCCTAAAAATTTCAAGCAGCGAGCATGCTTAACACACAAGTCATGCATCAACAAGAAGCCTCTCTCCTATTTCTAGAGGAGAGAGAACGCACTGATAGCTCCACCCATCCTATATTAAAGGAAAACCAATTATCCAGCAACAACGAGAAAATCTGATGAACAGAAACCTGTCAAATCAATTGCTCAAACATTGGGTTTATCAAACAGAATCTTTCAAAAAAATCAAACATCTCTCAATAAAAAGAACTCTCTAGAAGCAACAAATGCCACCCAACCTAATTTCTAGTAAAATATATACGTATGAGAAAGACGCTATAACAATTATATCAAGCAAGAGTTAATGCGATGATTAGAAATCCCAAGATAATATTGTTACTTATCTAGCATAAGTTTTGGAAAGATAAGACATCAATTCAACCTCCGTCACATCTAGTCATTGTAAATGTTACAAATGTTGAAAATTTCGACCCACCATAACATTGAGGAACTCACAAACAATGCAAGTCCTATGGGACATTGGAATGCATGCAAAAAATAAGGAGTGGATGCCATTCCCTCATTTCAAAATTCTCTTATACCAGTATTAAGGCTTTGTGAGCTAATAGACTAGACATGTCTGATTGACCACAACATCTTCAAAAAAAAGAAACTTATAATCGATTAGATTTTGAAAACAGAAAATGCTAGAGTACTGAAATTGGAAGTTTAATTTCCCTTCTGAATAATTACCTAAAGAGTTCAAAATAAAGGAAAAAGTGCAATGTCACATTTACCACACTCAGTCATCCAAGCATCATACCTAAAGGATGGACTTATGATGCTTCGAATCCCAATATCATTTTTCTATCAATTCGCCTACAAAGCAGATTCTAGGAAAACTCACAGGTGAAAATTTCTATCAACCGCATATTCCTTTTTACGTTGGATCACACCAACTTGATTAACACTAGCCTATCAAACAATCTTCTTCAAATTAGCATTAGCATGTGGCTCGACTTTATCTTTCTAACACCAACCAATCAGCTCATTCTCATAGTCCGACATTGATGGCCTCCCATCAATAATTGTAGGCATTGGCATGCACTAATGTGTGCTCGCCAAGTGGTATCTCCTTGTATGTTTTAAGATCCACTCAATATTTTTCTAATATTAAGGACCTTGAAATAATCCACATAACAAATTATGACATGTAATACATTGTATATTACTAGAGTGGCATGTGATCCTATGTCACCGTTATCCCTAAAAAACCTTGCTAACATTTACAAAAACCGCTTAGGCCTATAAAAGTGCGCGTTATGAGTTTGGGTTGGCTGGAGGTTATTATACAAATTAGATCATGGAGACGCAACTCTTTCGACCACTGCTATGTATCCACTTTCCCCTAGATATGTATGAGTGAGAAAATTTGTCTTAATTCTTAATAATAGTAAACACCCTTAACTACTACAAAGCCGCATCTCTGCTCTAGTGCTCCCTCTCCCACATCACTCATTGGCATCTTCCAAGGGGAGAGATGAGATATTAGGCTGCAATAATAACCTGTTAAGTTATAATTAACTTAACTATAACAAAAATGAAATGAATTTATCTGTAACAATATCTGTGAAGCAAGTGTCGTTCGATCACCAATCGCACCGCCCATAGGAAAGTCTACGAGGGCTTATCCCCTCATTTCTTTCCAATTCGAACTCGAAAGAGGACTGGCTCTCTCAGTGAGAGCCAGCGAAGAAGAAAGAAAGAAAGAAGAAGAATAATAAGCAGAAGAAGAAGAAGGTGAAAAAGAATGAGAGAGTGGTACAAGAAATTCCAAAACAATGAGAGCGAGGTACTTACCACGCTCAAGGAGTGAGGTACTTACCACACTCGAGAGATGCCTCATTCCTCTATCTCCGCATGAACCGAGTGCATAAGGGCTGGAGCAGCACGGGGAAAATTTTCTTCTTGTGGAGGATGTTCAATCGAGCACCTAAAGGCTTGAGCGGCTCTGTTGATTGCCACGCACAGCAAATGGAGGGAAGGAAAGACCAAACAAAATCACGCATGAGACATTTGAGGGTGTGAGCAAATCAAACAAGATAGGGGTTTCATGCGCCCTAATTTATCATCAAAGAGGTGGGTAGGAGGCGAGCAGCTCACACAAGCCCCCACCCATTTCGTTTCCAGTGTGAGGGAGGAAGGGAAAGATTGTGCAGAAGAAGCTCTATCAAAAACTTAAGGATATGTTTCAATGACAAAAAGGCTCGACAAAAAGGTATTAAGGGCTTAAGGTAAGAAATTTTAAGTACTTAATTTTAAATAATTGAAATTTCCAAAAACCCAAGATTAAAATTTTTAGCATAATTAATCAATGTAAAAATAAATTAAAATTTTAAGATCCCTAAATCCTAAGTTTAGAAGCTTAATTACATTTCTCTAACTACAAACATGTTACATGCCTTATTAGAAAGTCACTAAAATTGATGATTTAACTAGACAAAAGACACATGAAAATTGTATACGTAATTATGTTAGAATTCATGAGAAAAAAAAATAAAACTGATAGAGGATAATATGGGCTAATTTGTTATACTAGATATACTTAAGAACAAATTTCACCTGAGGAATAGAACAGTAGACTTCATATTACATCGTAAAGATGAATAAATATGATTTTATTTTACAATAATTCTGATTATTTATGAAAGCAATTACACATGTTTTTACTATTTCCAACATTTCTTTTAAAATACAAAAAAACATGTTTTTAAAATGTTGAATAGAAGAAAAGAAATAAAATTTGACATATGCATGCACATGAGAGTCACCTTTGGATAGTACAACAGAGGAATGTAATATACTCGTGCACGAAAATGAAAATGAAAATCAAAAAGAAAAAAGATATCTACATTTATGGTGGGTTGAAAAAGATTAAACATGTATTTTTTAAAATATATGTTTAGACGGTGACTCTTAATAATGAAAAATGTAACATAAATAAAGTAAAGTAAATAAAATTATCTTATTTATTGCTTTCTTTTAACTTCTCATATTTTTTACTGTTTATAATATTTTTACTAAATATTTTAAAAATAATTATTATTATAATTTAGAAACATTTGNCCAGTGACTCTTAATAATGAAAAATGTAACATAAATAAAGTAAAGTAAATAAAATTATCTTATTTATTGCTTCCTTTTAACTTCTCAGTTTTTTTACTGTTTATAATATTTTTACTAAATATTTTAAAAATAATAATTGTTATAATTTAGAAACATTTGCCCATTGAGTAGTTTAACTCAAACATTCATTTACTAACATTGAAAATCAATTTCAGACTTGATGGATTTTAGAGAGTACGTGTACAAGCATCGAGGAGCGTAGACTCATAGGTATTACATGTTAGTTTTTATTTTCTATCAAGTGTAGATATTTAAATATTTGTATGAACTTGTTGCAACTTGAAATTTAATAAATAAAATAGCACCTTTGTGTTTTAAATTTCATTTTATCATGAAATGAAACAGTTAGATAGTTTTCCTCTATTCAACTGACAATTCCCACCTTGAAAGGTAGCAGAACTAACTAGGCAATTACACAGCTAGAAGAACTAATTAAAGATATGGAATGTTTGTAGTTATCAGCAGTGGTACCAAATGATGAAAGTTTTACAGTGTTAAATCATATGCTTATTCAACAAATTTTGAAGGATATAATAAGAGATGCATAACCACATGATGTAGAGTTTTTAAAAAAATTAAACAAGTTGAATGTATCTCAGATTGAGAAATTTGAGATCCATGAAGAAAAATTGTTGAGGAGTAAGAATAAAATTTGTATTTCTGATGCAAATAATTTACGTGAAGAAATTGTGCATCAAGCACAATATTCAGGATACACTATACATCTATGAAGCAACAAGATGTATTAGAAATTGAAATGTTTATTTTAGTAGATAGGGTTGAAAAGTAATGCAGCAGAGTTCGTAGCAAGATGTAATACTTGTCAAATGGTTAAAACCAAGTATCAAAGGTCCGGTGGGNTAAGATCCCTAAATCCTAAGTTTAGAAGCTTAATTACATTTCTCTAACTACAAACATGTTACATGCCTTATTGGAAAGTCACTTAAATTGATGATTTAACTAGACAAAAGACAAATGAAAATTGTATACGTAATTATATCAGAATTCATGAGAAAGAAAAATAAAACTGATAGAGGATAATATGGGCTAATTTGTTATACTAGATGCACTTAAGGACAAATTTCACCTAAGGAATAGGACAGTAGACTTCAGATTACATCGTAAAGATGAATAAATATGTTTTTATTTTACAATAATTCTGATTATTTATGAAAGCAATTACACATGTTTTTACTATTTCCAACATTTCTTTTAAAATACAAAAAATCATGTTTTTAAAATGTTGAATAGAAGAAAAGAAATAAAATTTGACATATGCATACGCATGAGAGTCACCTTTGGATAGTACAACAGAGGAATGTAATATACTCATGCACGAAAATTAAAAAAAAAGAAAAAAAGATATCTACATTTATGGTAGGTTGAAAAAGATTAAACATGTATTTTTTAAAATATATGTTTAGACGGTGACTCTTAATAATGAAAAATGTAACATAAATAAAGTAAAGTAAAAAAAACTGTCTTATTTATTGCTTTCTTTTAACTTCTCATAGTTTTTTTACTATTTACAATATTTTACTAAATATTTTAAAAATAATTATTATTATAATTTAGAAACATTTATCCATTGAGTAGTTTAACTCAAACATTCATTTACTAACATTGAAAATCAGTTTCAGACTTGATGGATTTTAGAGAGTACGTGTACAAGCATCGAGGAGCATAGGTTCATAGGTATTACATGTTAGTTTTTATTTTTTGTCAAGTGTAGATATTTAAATATTTGTATGAACTTGTTGTAACTTGAAATTTAATAAATAAAATGGCACCTTTGTGTTTTGAATTTTATTTTATTATGAAATGAAACAGTTAGATAGTTTTCCTCTATTCAACTGACAATTCCCACCTTGAAAGGTAGCAGAACTAACTAGGCAATTACACAGCTAGAAGAACTAATTAAAGATATGGAATGTTTGTAGTTATCAGCAATGGTGCCAAATGATGAAAGTTTTACACTGTTAAATCATATGCTTATTCAGCAAATTTTGAAGGATAAAATAAGAGATGCATAACCACATGATGTAGAGTTTTCAAAAAAATTAAACAAGTTGAATATATCTCAGATTGAGAAATTTGAGATCAATAAAGAAAAATTGTTGAGGCGTAAGAATAAAATTTGTATTTCTGATGCAAATAATTTACGTGAAGAAATTGTGCATCAAGCACATTATTCAAGATACGCCGTACATCTATGAAGCAACAAGATGTATTAGGAATTGAAATGTTTATTTTAGTAGATAGGATTGAAACGTAATGTAGCAAAGTTCGTAGCAAGATGTAATACTTGTCAAATGGTTAAAGCCGAGTATCAAAGGCCTGGTGGACAATTACAAGCATTGCATATACCAGAGTGAAAATTGGAGAAAATTGCTATGGATTTTATAATTAAGCTACGTAGACCAAAGCAAAGTCGTCCTGTCATAGGGGTGATTATTGATCGTCTGACTAAGCTTGCACATTTCTTGCTTATAAGACAAATAGATTATGTAGATGAGTTGGCTAGAATTTATGCAAATAAAATTGTATGATTACATGGATCCTAAAATCAATTATTTAAGATAGAGATAATAGATTTACTTCCAAATTGTGAAGAAAAGTTCAAGAGGATTTGGGCACTCAACCGGCGTTCAGTACAACTTTTTATCCCCATACAGATGATCAATCTAAAAAAAATGATCCAAATATTAAAACATCTGCTTAGACTTTGTGTACATACTTTTGATGGAAGTTGAGAAATGTATATACCTTTGACAGAATTTGCTTACAATAGCAGCTTCCAGATCAATATTGATATGACTCCTTATGAAGACTTTTATGGAAGAAAATGAAGGACAGTTTTTTGTTGGGCAGAAACGGGTGAAAGAAAAATAATTTGTGTTGAGTTAGTTGATCAAGCTCTTTTGAAGATTTGATTGATAAACTATTGAGAAGATTTTATTGAACGTGACAGGTTGAGAGTAGTTCAAGATAGGTAGAAGAAGTATTATAATGCTAAGCACCAATCAATTGATTTTCAATTAGGATATTTTTTTTTAATGCAAGTCCTATGAAAGGTGTTAAGCGATTTGGAAAGTTTGAGAAGTTGAGCCAAAAATATGTTGGTTCGTATAAGATTGCGGAGAAGAATGGGAAAGTTGTCATATTATGAGATACATGTTTTTCATATCTTTACTGTGGAAATATATTGTTGATGAGGCCAGTAAAATTGTAACAAACCCCATAAATACTCAACCTAACCAGACATTTGTGGATGAACAGAAAGAATCACAGATTATAATGTGAAGCAACTCAGAAATAAATAGATTCATTCTCTTTGTGCATTATGAATGCACGAGACTGAAATAGATGCTACCAGGGAGAAAGAATCTAAGGTATGAGATCTATTATTGTACTCTAAATTTTGATGACTAAATTTTTATAAGGAGTGGAGATTATAATAATAGCATGTTAAGTTATATTTAACTTAACTATTAAGAAAATGAAACAAATTTACTTGTTATGACATTGTGAAGCAGGTGTTGTTCGATCACCAACAATTCCTGCTGGGTAATTCCAAACTCCCGGGTCGGATCGTGACATAGGCACACAAGTAAGATATATTATTTTGCTATATTTATTCTTCAACAAGGTTATACGCCTTATCATTTATTAATATATTACTCAAATATATTATTTTCTACCATCACATCAAACACCTTCATTATGAGCAGGTCCAAACATCATAAATCCAAGAAATATATGTCTCGTTTGAAACTATAGCAAACTAAGTTAGGCATATCTTTTCTATTATCTTTAATATATCAAGCATTTTTTGCGACAAAAAATCTATAATACCAGCCTATAGATAATTAAGTTCATATTCATCTCGATCCTTTCACAACTACGAAGCAGACCATTTTATTTATGATTTTTGTTCAGATATATGTGACCATACCTTGGCCATTTGGTTGTAAGGGATTGTGGTACCCAAAAGGACACTCTCACAAAAGTTAGAACTNGATTCTAGGAAAACTCACAGGTGAAAATTTCTATCAACCACATATTCCTTTTTACGTTGGATCACACCAATTCGATTAACACTAGCCTATCAAACAATCTTCTTCAAATTAGCATCAGCATGCGGCTCGACTTTATCTTTCTAACACCAACCAATCAGCTCATTCTCATAGTCCGACATTGATGGCCTCCCATCAATAATTGTAGGCATTGGCATGCACTAATGTGTGCTCGCCAAGTGGTATCTCCTTGTATGTTTTAAGATCCACTGCTCAATATTTTTCTAATATTAAGGACCTTGAAATAATCCACATAACAAATTATGACATTTAATGCATTGTATATTACTAGAGTGGCATGTGATCCTATGTCACCGTTATCCCTAAAAAACCTTGCTAACATTTACAAAAACCCTCTTAGGCCTATAAAAGTGCTCGTTATGGGTTTGGGTTGGCTGGAGGTTATTATACAAATTAGATCATGGAGACGCAACACTTTCTACCACTGCTATGTATCCACTTTCCCCTAGATATGTAAGAGTGAGAAAATTTGTCTTAATTCTTAATAATAGTAAACACCCTTAACTACTACAAAGCCGCATCTCTGCTCTAGTGCTCCCTCTCCCACATCACTCATTGGCATCTTCCAAGGGGAGAGATGAGATATTAGGCTGCAATAATAACCTGTTAAGTTATAATTAACTTAACTATAACAAAAATGAAATGAATTTATCTGTAACAATATTTGTGAAGCAAGTGTCGTTCGATCACCAATCCCGCCGCCCATAGGAAAGTCTACAAGGGCATATCCCCTCATTTCTTTCCAATTCGAACTCGAAAGAGGACTGGCTCTCTCAGTGAGAGCCAGAGAAGAAGAAAGAAAGAAAGAAGAAGAAGAAGAAGAAGAAGAAGCAGAAGAAGAAGAAGGTGAAGAAGAATGAGAGAGTGGTACAAGAAACTCCAAAACAATGAGAGTGAGGTACTTACCACGCTCAAGGAGCGAGGTACTTACCACACTTGAGAGATGCCTCATTCCTCTATCTCCACACGAACCGAGTGCATAAGGGCTAGAGCAGCACGGGGAAAAATTTCTTCTTGTGGGGGATGTTCAATCGAGCACCTAAAGGCTTGAGCGGCTCCGTTGATTGCCACGCGCAGCAAATGGAGGGAAGAAAAGACCAAACAAAATCACGCATGAGACATTTGCGGGTGTGAGCAAATCAAACAGGATAGGGGTTTCATGCGCCCTAATTTATCATCAAAGAGGTGGGTAGGAGGCAAGCGGCTCACACAAGCNAAGAAGAAGAAGTAGTAGAAGAAAGAGTTCGATGTAATCAAAATTTCATAAACTAGGAATTCGGGTAAGTACAAAGCAAGCAATTCTGACCCGTCTGCTTTTAACATCAGCTGGAGCTGCTGCTGCGGCCTCTATCCTTCTTGGTCAAGTATGATCCTGAAGGAGGAGCGTAGTAGGCTAGGTACCATTTCACGAACTTCTTCAGACCCGTCTGGAGGTTAGTTTTCGGATGATATCCGAGGTCTTTTTTCGCCAAACTGATGTTTGCATGAGTAAACTGAACGTCTCCATTCCTTGGCATTTTGACAACCTTACGTTTGGCCTTCATCTTGAGGTGGCGCTCAAGAATGGAGACAAGCTCAACTACAGGTACTGGGGAGGTGTTACCAAGGTTGAAGATACGGAACTGAGCTGGCCCCTTCTTTGTCCCACCGCTGCCCGTGCTCTTCTGTGCGGTATCCAGAGATGCAAGGCAACCCTGTACAATGTCGTCAATGTACGTGAAGTCGCGCGCAATCGTGGCCCCATCAGAGCCTTCAAAGATGGTGATGGGCTTGCCAGCAAGAATGTCCCTTGTAAAGGAGAAATAGGCCATATCAGGGCGGCCCCAAGGACCATATACTGTAAAAAACCGCAGGCCGGTAATGGAGAGGCCGTAGATGTGATTATATACGTGCGCAATCTCCTCCCCGGCCTTTTTTGTGGCGGCGTAGAGGGACGCCGGGCGATCGGTTCTGTGGGATTCCGAGAAGGGTATTTGGGTGTTGAGACCGTACACTGAGGAAGAGGATGCCCACACAACCGCCGGCTGGGTGGCAGCAGAGCGCGCGGCCTCGAGAATGGAAACAAGGCCCGCTACATTGCTATGAACGTAGGATCCGGGATTCTCCATCGCGTATCGGACGCCAGCCTGAGCCGCGAGGTGGAGGACGTGAGTGAAGGTGACGAGGTCGAAGAGCTTGCTAAGTAGGAGGGCATCATTGATGTCACCCTCGACCAGGAAGACGCCAGATTTGGAGAGGAGAGCCTGGCGGGCGCGTTTCAGGGTGGGATCGTAGTAATTGTTAAAGTTGTCTAGACCTACCACGCCATCGCCACGGCGCCTGAGAGCACTACTAGCATGAGTGCCCACGAAGCCAGCGGCGCCAGTGACAAGCACGGAGATGCCCACAGGACGACGCCGAATGCGTGCGGAGGAGCGCACGTGCTTCTCCCACTCGGGGCCACCCCAGCCTGCCGAGGAAGAGGTGCGGAGAGATCGCCGCTCGGTTGCAGAGGAAGAACGCGAGACAGCGGTGGAATGCGGGGATATAAAAAAGAAGGCAAACAGGATAGCGGCGGCGAAGAAAGACAAGGCGAGGAGCTTGGGAAACGAGGAGTTGTGCCAGCGAAGAAGACGATGATGATGGAGATGGTGCGACTTCTCCGACTTGAACTTGGCGGGGATCGAAGGGACAGCGCCGTCCATGTAAGACATTTGCCTGTCAGCTGCCAAATCCCCCAATGTCAGATCTGAAACCACAAAGCCCCAAGAAAGAAGAAAGATAACAGAAAGAACAGCACTAATTTCAATCCCGCGCTTTTCTCCGCTTGCCCTATTCGAAGCGTCCGTCTGGCTGAGAGTGGATTTAACTGATTAGCAAGGAATAGAATCCCATGGCGGAATTATGCGTTGCGTAATGGCANCTGCCAAATCCCCCAATGTCAGATCTGAAACCACAAAGCCCCAAGAAAGAAGAAAGATAACAGAAAGAACAACACTAATTTCAATCCCCCGCTTTTCTCCGCCAGCCCTATTCGAAGCGTCCGTCTGGCTGAGAGTGAATTTAACTGATTAGTAAGGAATAGAATCCCATGGCGGAATTATGCGTTGCGTAATGGAATGGAAAGGGAAAGGAATTGAGGAACCCTAATCCCTGTCGGAAACTGGCCGTCGGGGACGTCAGGTCCTTCCTTTTGGTATAATTCTTGAAGGGAAAGCGGCGGAGTTCGTTGCAGAGATTGGGTGACTGAGTGACAGGTGAACCGGCGACCGGATGGGAAGGGATATAAACAACTTAACGCGTTCACAAGCTAAGATTGGATTTAATGCGAGTTTAATTGAGAATATTTTTTATGAATAAGATAAGATATCAAGTACTGACTATATTCTATAGTTATAAGCAAATTATATTATTTACTTAATTTTTAAAATACGGCTTCATTTATTTAGTTATGTATAATTTGTTTTAATTGTTCACGCTTTAGACAGAAATTTGAAGTTCTTACAGAGCCTATCAATGTAACAAATTTTGACCAATCAATCATAAGTGGAGAGAATTAGCATAAAATAAATATGCATTTCTAGTCTGGGACATTTCAATGCTGAAGAAAGTATCCAAGGACCAGACCATGTATGATGTTAAAACTCTCTTTAAATAAATTTATGTTACTTATGTGACCGAAAGTTATTTTATTAAATAAGTTTGAAAATAAGCTATTTAAGATTATTAATAAAACAAAAACATTACGTGTGAACCATTGTTCATTAAAAATGTGCAAGCACAAATCCTAAAGATATCTAGCAATCGTGGAGCCCTCCAAAGACTATCTAAAACGGTGTGTTTGGTCAGTCAGCTCTCACATACCGGGAGGATAATGCCTCCAACACAAATAAGAGGGCATCGGTTTCTAAAGTTAGCATCAGTCCCAAAGTAACAAGCATCGGTCCTAGCATATGCTGACTGGCTTAACAGTCGGTCGACCTACTGACCACACGCCCTAAAAGCCGCCCCGCCTAATGACCCCCGACTTAAATTGTTGGCAGACCCATTGGTCGCCCGACCTCATAGTTTGCCAAGCCTAGTGGCCACACGGTGACACGGCTCCTCCCAGCAGGTTATATGTATGTATAGACTTAAATGCTCTCAACATACCTACATACTCCAGTGGTACAATGTATAATTGTATGATGACCCATGTATATAAATAGGGGGTTCATTTCATGAATAAAGGTTACACAAACTTATTGTTCATTATTATGTTTGTGCTCTCCTTCTCCCTCTCTCATCCTTCCGCGCTCTATTCCTTAGTCGTGTTTCCCAAATAGTTTTAGATTCAACATTTACAAAGGTTTGACTCTATGGCTTCTTTTTCTCCTTTTCCTTTTTAATTATATCACCCTACATGGACCACTTGAGATCCTCCATTAGCTTTCGTTTTGCCCTCTTTTCTTTCAATCTTGGTTGAGGGATAGCTCCCACAAGATGAAATCATCTTCACCTCCCTTAGAGAGCCCTTTTGATAAGGTTATCCTCCTCCCTCTACAATTTTTTTAGACTAACAAAATTCACTTTGCCATGTCATTGATCCTTTCTCTTCTTGCCTCTATTTATGGCTTTAACTAGATAGATCTAATCACATCCCAAAACCTTACATGGAAGGGTTTCCTAGCGGTCCTTGTTCAAAGTTATAATGAGGTGATCAACTTCATTGAAGAGGAATTTTATGAGGGCTCTTAAAAGTGGTCACTATATCTAAATGGCCAATACATTTGAAAGCATTCTTTTATGAGGCTCTACTAGAATTTATCTAAAGGCTTGAGCTCTTGATAACAACTTCCAACTCATTTTAAATGATTATTTTTTCCTATTTAATTTTTATATCGAAAGGATCTTAACTAAGCATAGTTGGGATACATGTGTTATTTTTATTTTTTAAAAAACTTCTATTTAAAAAAAAAATTAGTTAAGAGATTTTAAGCAGATTAAAGAGATTTTCCTCTTTTCTGTTCTATGGATTAAATCCTAAACATTTTTTTTGTTATTGAAACCTCACAAGCATTTCTTAACTTAAAAAATAAAAAATTTAATTAATTAATAANGGATCCTAAAATCAATTGTTTAAGATAGAGATAATAGATTTACTTCCAAATTGTGAAGAAAAGTTCAAGAGGCTTTGGGCACTCAACCGGCGTTCAGTACAACTTTTTATCCCCAGAGAGATGATCAATAAAAAAAAAATGATCCAAATATTAAAACATCNATAAATTAACTGAAAGTTCCTTGAAAACAATAATCAAATTTCCACATGAGGCAAAACCAGTTTTGAAAAGAATGATATCTACATCAGTTCTGAAATGAATGATATATAACTAAAATAAGCTACATCTATAACATAAGAAAATATGCTACGATGGACAGTTGTAGCACGTTATAACCAATACTTGATAATTCCAGGTCTTCCTTTCCTGCTTCCACCCATGAACTTTAATACAAAAGCAGGGGCCAACAAACAAGAACACAATCATCTTCAAAAAGAGAAATCAATAAACCCAAAGTAAGCTGTCCATTTATTTGGGTAAAGTGCTCATCAAAATATGGTTTAAAACCGAAATCGATAACCAATTACGCTCAGAATTCATTTACAATCCAATCTAAAAGAAAAGGCTACAAAAGAAAAGAGGCACTGCTGATCTTTGGATCTTTGTTTTGAATAAATTAAAAAACAAAAAACAAAAAGGCACAACAGAAGGAGTAGCAGAAAGAACTACATGCCTTCTTCCTTTTATATTAAAGATCAAGAATATGATAATATCCTGGAAACAAGAAACGCCTCGAATTCAATACCCTTCTCTTCCACACTCCAGTCACCTATTCTTTCCGTAAATGATTAGGAAGATTGAGAATAAGAGAACCTAGTTCAAAAGAAATAGCAAATAATAACTCATTATCTAAGGTAAGGAAGAAGAAAAAGAAGAAGAAGTAGTAGAAGAAAGAGTTCGATGTAATCAAAATTTCATGAACTAGGAATTCGGGTAAGTACAAAGCAAGCAATTCTGACCCGTCTGCTTTTAACATCAGCTGGAGCTGCTGCTGCGGCCTCTATCCTTCTTGGTCAAGTATGATCCTGAAGGAGGAGCGTAGTAGGCTAGGTACCATTTCACGAACTTCTTCAGACCCGTCTGGAGGTTAGTTTTCGGATGATATCCGAGGTCTTTTTTCGCCAAACTGATGTTTGCATGAGTAAACTGAACGTCTCCATTCCTTGGCATTTTGACAACCTTACGTTTGGCCTTCATCTTGAGGTGGCGCTCAAGAATGGAGACAAGCTCAACTACAGGTACGGGGGAGGTGTTACCAAGGTTGAAGATACGGAACTGAGCTGGCCCCTTCTTTGTCCCACCGCTGCCCGTGCTCTTCTGTGCGGTATCCAGAGATGCAAGGCAACCCTGTACAATGTCGTCAATGTACGTAAAGTCGCGCGCAATCGTGGCCCCATCAGAGCCTTCAAAGATGGTGATGGGCTTGCCAGCAAGAATGTCCCTTGTGAAGAAGAAATAGGCCATATCAGGGCGGCCCCAAGGACCATATACTGTAAAAAATNACGGAACTGAGCTGGCCCCTTCTTTGTCCCACCGCTGCCCGTGCTCTTCTGTGCGGTATCCAGAGATGCAAGACAACCCTGTACAATGTCGTCAATGTACGTAAAGTCGCGCGCAATCGTGGCCCCATCAGAGCCTTCAAAGATGGTGATGGGCTTGCCAGCAAGAATGTCCCTTGTGAAGGAGAAATAGGCCATATCAGGGCGGCCCCAAGGACCATATACTGTAAAAAACCGCAGGCCGGTAATGGAGAGGCCGTAGATGTGATTATATACGTGCGCAATCTCCTCCCCGGCCTTTTTTGTGGCGGCGTAGAGGGACGCCGGGCGATCGGTTCTGTGGGATTCCGAGAAGGGTATTTGGGTGTTGAGACCGTACACTGAGGAAGAAGATGCCCACACAACCGCCGGCTGGGTGGCAGCAGAGCGCGCGGCCTCGAGAATGGAAACAAGGCCCGCTACATTGCTATGAACGTAGGATCCGGGATTCTCCATCGCGTATCGGACGCCAGCCTGAGCCGCGAGGTGGAGGACGTGAGTGAAGGTGACGAGGTCGAAGAGCTTGCTGAGTAGGAGGGCATCATTGATGTCACCCTCGACCAGGAAGACANCGCGTATCGGACGCCAGCCTGAGCCGCGAGGTGGAGGACGTGAGTGAAGGTGACGAGGTCGAAGAGCTTGCTAAGTAGGAGGGCATCATTGATGTCACCCTCGACCAGGAAAACGCCAGATTTGGAGAGGAGAGCCTGGCGGGCGCGTTTCAGGGTGGGATCGTAGTAATTGTTAAAGTTGTCTAGACCTACCACGCCATCGCCACGGCGCCTGAGGGCACTACTAGCATGAGTGCCCACAAAGCCAGCGGCGCCAGTGACAAGCACAGAGATTNGCGTTTCAGGGTGGGATCGTAGTAATTGTTAAAGTTGTCTAGACCTACCACGCCATCGCCACGGCGCCTGAGAGCACTACTAGCATGAGTGCCCACGAAGCCAGCGGCGCCAGTGACAAGCACGGAGATGCCCACAGGACGACGCCGAATGCGTGCGGAGGAGCGCACGTGCTTCTCCCACTCGGGGCCACCCCAGCCTGCCGAGGAAGAGGTGCGGAGAGATCGCCGCTCGGTTGCAGAGGAAGAACGCGAGACAGCGGTGGAATGCGGGGATATAAAAAAGAAGGCAAACAGGATAGCGGCGGCGAAGAAAGACAAGGCGAGGAGCTTGGGAAACGAGGAGTTGTGCCAGCGAAGAAGACGATGATGATGGAGATGGTGCGACTTCTCCGACTTGAACTTGGCGGGGATCGAAGGGACACCGCCGTCCATGTAAGACATTTGCTTGTCAGCTGCCAAATCCCCCAATGTCAGATCTGAAACCACAAAGCCCCAAGAAAGAAGAAAGATAACAGAAAGAACAGCACTAATTTCAATCCCGCGCTTTTCTCCGCTTGCCCTATTCGAAGCGTCCGTCTGGCTGAGAGTGGATTTAACTGACTAGCAAGGAATAGAATCCCATGGCGGAATTATGCGTTGCGTAATGGAATGGAAAGGGAAAGGAATTGAGGAACCCTAATCCCTGTCGGAGAACTGCCCGCGGGGACGTCAGGTCCTTCCTTTTGGTATAATTCTTGAAGGGAAAGCGGCGGGGTTCGTTGCAGAGATTGGGTGACTGAGTGACAGGTGAGCCGGCGACCGGATGGGATGGGATGGAAACATCTTACGCGTCCATAAGCTAAGATTCGATTTAATGCGAGTTTAATTTAGAATATTTTTATGAATAAGATAAGATATCAAGTACTGACTATATTCTATAGTTATAAGCAAATTATATTATTTGCTTAATTTTTAAAATACGGCTTCATTTATTTAGTTATGTATATTTATAAAAAATCATTTGCCCTATAATTGGTCTTAATTGTGCACGCTTTAGACAGAAATTTCAAGTTCTTACAGAGCATATCAATGTAACAAATTTTGACCAATCAATCATAAGTGGAGAGAATTAGCATAAAATAAATATGCATTTCTAGTCTGGGACATTTCAATGATGAAGAAAGTATCCAAGGACCAGACCATGTATGACATTAAAACTCTCTTTCAATAAATTTATGTTACTTATGTGACTGAAAGTTATTTTATTAAATAAGATTGAAAATAAGCTATTTAAGATTATTAATAAAACCAAAACATTACATGTGAACCAAACTCTAGAGGGCTCTATTGTTCATTAAAAATGCGCAAGCACAAATCCTAAAGATATCTAACAATCGCGGAGCACTCCAAAGACTATCTAGAACTGTGCATCTGGCCAGACGACGCTCACATACCGGGAGGATAATGTCTCTAAGGCAAATAAGAAGGCATCGGTTTCTGAAGTTAGCATCGGTCTCAAAGTAACTAGCACCGGTCCCAGCATGTCCTTGACCAGCTTAACGGTTGGCTAGCCTACTGACCACACGACTTAGAAGCCGCCCGGCCTAATGACCGCATAACTTAAACTGTTGTCTGGCCCATTGGCCGCCCAACCTCATTGCTGTCCAGCCTAGTGGCCACACGGCGACACGGCTCCTCCCAGCAGGTTGTATGTATGTATAGACTGAAATTCTCTCGACATACCTACATACTCCTTGTATTCTATGATGACCCATGTATATAAATAGGGGGTTCATTTCATGAATAAAGGTTACACAAACTTATTGTTCATTATTGTGTTTTTGCTCTCCTTCTCCCTCTCTCATCCTTTCGCGCTCTATTCCTTTGTCGTGTTTCCCAAACAGTTTTAGATTCAACATTTACAAAGGTTTGACTCTATGGCTTCTTTTTCTCCTTTTCCTTTTTAATTATATCACCCTACATGGACCACTTGAGATCCTCCATTAGCTTTCGTTTTGCCCTCTTTTCTTTCAATCTTGGTTGAGGGATAGCTCCCATAAGATGAAATCTTCTTCACCTCCCTTAGAGAGCCCTTTTGATAAGGTTATTTTCCTCCCTCTACAATTTTTTTTAGACTAACAAAATTCACTTTGCCTTGTCATTGATCCTTTCTCTTCTTGCCTCTATTTATGGCTTTAACTAGATAGATCTAATCACATCCCAAAACCTTACATGGAAGGGTTTCCTAGCGGTCCTTGTTCAAAGTTATAATGAGGTGATCAACTTCATTGAAGAGGAATTTTATGAGGGCTCTTAAAAGTGGTCACTATCTCTAAATGGCCAATACATTTGTAAGCATTCTTTTATGAGGCTCTACTAGAATTTATCTAAAGGCTTGAGCTCTTAATAACAACTTCCAACTCATTTTAAATGATTATTTTTTCCTATTTAATTTTTATGTCGAAAGGATCTTAACTAAGCATAGTTGGGATACATGTGTTATTTTAATTTTTTAGAAAACTCTATTTAAAAAAAAAATTAGGCAAGAGAATTTAAGCAGATTAAAGAGATTTTCCTCTTTTTTATTCTAGGGATTAAATCCTAAACATNAATAAATATGCATTTCTAGTCTGGGACATTTCAATGCTGAAGAAAGTATCCAAGGACCAGACCATGTATGATATTAAAACTCTCTTTAAATAAATTTATGTTACTTGTGTGACTGAAAGTTATTTTATTAAATAAGATTGAAAATAAGCTATTTAAGATTATTAATAAAACCAAAACATTACGTGTGAACCAAACCCTAGAGGGCTCTATTGTTCATTAAAAATGCGCAAGCACAAATCCTAAAGATATCTAGCAACCTGGAGCCCTCCAAAGACTATCTTAAACGGTGTGTTTGGTCAGTCGGCTCTCACATATCGGGAGGATAATGCCTCCAACACAAATAAGAGGGCATCGGTTTTTAAAGTTAGCATCAGTCCCAAAGTAACAAGCATCGGTCCCAGCATATGCTGACCGGCTTAACAGTCGGTCGACCTACTGACTACACGCCCTAAAAGCCGCCCGGCCTAATGACCCCTCAACTTAAATTGTTGTCAGACCCATTGGTCGCCCGACCTCATAGTTTGTCAAGCCTAGTGGCCACACGGTGACACGGCTCCTCCCAGCAGGTTGTATGTATGTATAGACTGAAATGCTCTCGACATACCTACATACTCCAGTGGTACAATGTATAATTGTATGATGACCCATGTATATAAATAGGGGGTTCATTTCATGAATAAAGATTACACACACTTTTTGTTCATTATTATATTTGTGCTCTCCTTCTCCCTCTCTCATCCTTCCGCGCCCTATTCCTTAGTCGTGTTTCCCAAACAGTTTTAGATTCAACATTTACAAAGGTTTGACTCTATGGCTTCTTTTTCTCCTTTTCCTTTTTAATTATATCACCCTACATGGACCACTTGAGATCCTCCATTAGCTTTCGTTTTGCCCTCTTTTCTTTCAATCTTGGTTGAGGGATAGCTCCCACAAGATGAAATCTTCTTCACCTCCCTTAGAGAACCCTTCTAATAAGGTTATCCTCCTCCCTCTACAATTTTTTTTTAGACTAACAAAATTCACTTTGCCATGTCATTGATCCTTTCTCTTCTTGCCTCTATTTATGGCTTTAACTAGATAGATCTAATCACATCCCAAAACCTTACATGGAAGGGTTTCCTAGCAGTCCTTGTTCAAAGTTATAATGAGGTGATCAACTTCATTAAAGAGGAATTTTATGAGGGCACTTAAAAGTGGTCACTATCTCTAAATGGCCAATACATATGTAAGCATTCTTTTATGAGGCTCTACTAGAATTTATCTAAAGGCTTGAGCTCTTAATAACAACTTCCAACTCATTTTAAATGATTACTTTTTCCTATTTAATTTTTATGTCGAAAGGATCTTAACAAAGCATAGTTGGGATACATGTGTTATTTTAATTTTTTAGAAAACTCTATTTAAAAAAAAAAATTAGTCAAGAGAATTTAAGCAGATTAAAGAGATTTTCCTCTTTTCTATTCTATGGATTAAATCCTAAACATTTTTTTTTGTTATTGAAACCTTACAAGCATTTCTTAACTTAAAAAATAAAAAATTTAATTATTTAATAGTTTAATTAATTAACATAATTAACTTATTAATTATTTAATTTCAATTAATATTTTAATTAATTAACTTAGTAATTATAAAATTTTAATAATAAATATACTTAAGTAACTTAATAATTAATCAATTAAACATATAATAGTTCAAATAAAATATTAATTATAAATAATTAAATTAATAATTATAATTTAATTAATTAATCTACTTAATAAAATATTAATAAAATAATTTAATTAGTTTACTTAATAAATATAAAATTAATTATATATTAATTTAATTAATTAACGTAATTAACCTAATAATTATAAACTTATAAATTATTTAATTTCAATTAATAATTATAAAATTAAATTGATTAACTTAATAATTAAAACTTATTAAATATTTAATCTCAATTAATAATTTATTCATTAACTTAATAATTATAAAATTCTTATAATAAATCTGCTTAACTTCATAAAAAGTATAGTTTTTTTTCTTTTAAAAAAATATAAATACTCAACCAAAAATGTTTTATATTTTATGTTTCTAATTACATATAAATCATAATTGTGCCAAAATATGTTTTCTGAAAACAGAAAACAAAAAATAAGATAAAAACAAAGCAGACTTAAAACATAAATTAAAATAGAAAACAAAAAGTGATCTCGAAGATGGCCTAAATGTAACATCTTGATTGTTAACCCCCATAATTAATTCCTTCTTTTGCACATCAATCACCCAACCCGTTGCTAAAAAGGTTTTCCTAAAGTTATGGAGATCTCATTATCTCCTTTTATATTTAAGACTATGGAGTCTGCATGGAAGATAATGTTATCTACATTTACTAAAACATCATCTATAATCCCTAGGGTAAGTCAAAGGTCGGCCAACAGCAAGTTGAAGGATTAAAGTTGTAGGATGTACTTCTCTTGGTCCTAATCTCCTAAAAAATGGAGAAGGGCATTAGGTTTATACTAGCTTCTAAGTCATAGAGGGCATTCCTGAAAAATTTATCTCCTATGACACTGAGGATGGTAAAATTATCTTGGTCCTTAAGTTTGTGGGGAAGCTTCTTTTGGATTATGATACTACACTCCTTGTTAGAGCTACAGTCCATAATCTATTAGCTTCATTTTCTTGTTGAGAATAACTTTCATAAATTTCACATAGCTATGCATTTTCTATCAGGCTTTAACAAAAGGAATATTAATTGTAAGCTTCTTAAACATTTATAAGAACCTAGAGAATTGTTTATCTAATTCATTTTTTGAAGCTTTTGAGGAATATGGTAGAGTGATCTTTCTTGTTCCTTCTTAGAAGGTGCGTATGAACTTTCTAAGTTCAGAGTAGGTACTAAGTCTTTTGAGCTCATGGTTGACTTCTTCTTCATTGGGCTCCTTCCTATTCACTTCCTCCAACTCTTTCCCACTTCTCTGTTTGTTGGCATTCCCTTTATCATTGGGGGTTCACTTTAGTACTACCAGGTTGCCTGAGGTTGTTACTTAATGAATTTGATATATGCTTAGGTGGTTTTAAATGTTCTTAATCGTTGCAGCTTGAATCTGCATCTGATTCCACATTTGCATCACAATCTCTTCTAAGAACAACTTCCTCTCTTTAAATTGAGTATTTGAGTTGAATCAAGGTCGGCAAGTTCATTTAGCATTGTCACTACCTAATTATTTCAATTGTGTGTCGGGTTAAATAAGTTATTCCCCTACTATTGATTCCTTACACCTTTATTATTATTCTTCTAGTTAATGTTAGGGTGATTCTTCTAGCATGAATTATAAGTGTTAAAATATGGGTTATTAAACATATTGGTTATGACGTTCATGGATTATATAGGTATGGTAAAACTCTTTTCTCGAGAATATTTTTGGGTATCCCTCATAATGTAATTAAATGGAGGGATACGTTCCTCTGAGAACTCTTTGACCCAGGCACAAAAATTTTCTTTTTGGTTTTCTGACTACGAGTGTATTATGTAGGGATTCTTTTCATGGATGTTGTGTTTTGAGGTACTTCAATCTGATCCAGCTCATACATATAATCTTAATGTATCACATGAGGATTACCCATATATAAGTATTATGCTTGTTTCTTTTTACTCGTTATCTTATTTGTTATCATATATCCTTCTTTTAAATTTCTCTCTTCTTTGAATCATTTATATGATTTGAGAGAGAGATTTATTCAAATAAAGTATATGATGACATATAAATAGACAAGTTGGTGACTCTGAGTGTTCTAAAAACAACTAAGAAAATAATTCTCTATTATGCATGTGTTCTCATTTCCATTGTTATATTCTCATATGGCATGCATAAAATAAATAATAAGTTTGCAGGAGGGAATGATCCTTATATACTTGCCTAAGAATAATTCACATTGCCAAGTTGCGTACTGCACTTTAGTGTAGTAACTCATGATAGGAATCCAAATGATTTGACTATATTACTAAGGATTTTTATTAAAAGAAGAAAATACACATTAAATGAATGATTAGAATTAATTTCCAAATATTTGAGTCTTTTAATTTAACAACTTCTACCTGAACTCTAAAAAGTCTCAAAATAATTAACACAATATAACTAAAATATAAGTAGTTAGCCAAAGATACTTTAAGTCTTGTAGTGTTAACTCAACAAATTTAATTTAATATTAACTTTTAAAGGGATTAAAATATATTGGGGTTCACATTAAGAAGCATTTGAAATTTATCAATTATGAAAAAACAGACATTTAAAACTCTTAAAAAATATGTGTTCCACCAAATATAGTAATTCTCAGTAAATTTGAAAAAAAGAAACATAAAATAAAAATAAGATCAAAGTGAAAATTTGTTAAAGACCCGATCCAAATGAAAAATCAAAATAAGTGGTTAATCTCCTTTAGAAGTTTGACGTGAGCAAGAAAACTAAAAATTAGTGCATAAGTCCTTTCCTAATTAAGAAGAATTAAAAACTCTCTTAACAAACTTGTTATGATGTTATATTTAAAAAAACTTTAAGTGATTTTTGGATTGTTTGGTTGACTATTAACTAATTTAAAAATGTCTTAGGAAATGAAAATATTTCAATCACGCCAAATTAAGAATTTTGAGATCTGTTTAAGACCAGGAAGAGGGGGAGTAAGAAAATAGATACGATATTCGACATTAACGAAAACCTATTATGAGATGATGTTTGCATACATTTCATTTCACTTATATAAGCTAGTTAAAAATTCAGAAATTCCCACATAAGAGCCATGAACATCATTTGAGTCTTAGTTGAGATATGAAAGTACTTGAGGAGAATTAATGACTAAATTTGGGGGAATTTATACAAAGTAAAATGAAGTATTTTTACTGCAGTATATTCTATGTTTTCTTCTATCTTTATCATCATTTAATGCTTGTGGAAGGTTGTTTTTAGTATTTTGTGGGTTATAAGGACCAAATGCACTTCACGAAGAAAAAACAAGATTTGTGCTATTGAGTTGGTCTGGCATAACAACACCATAATGCGACTTAATTACATTATCATTGTTCAACCATAGTTACACCAGCAGTCGACGTGGCTACGTTGACTGCGACATGGTTATGCTAGTCGCAAGCCCGGTCACACCACCATGCAGCTTGGATTTATTAGGCATGATTTTCAATGGAGTTTTTGGCAAGAGCTATAAAAGGAGAGCTTGGGCCTGACCTAGAATGAGTTGGGCAATTTGTGGAGACTTTCTTCATGAGATTAAAGAGTTTCTTGGTGAAACCTTATGGTTTATCTTCCTTTTTCCTTATGGAGAATCTCCTGGTGTTATTTTCCTTTGAGAATTTAAGGGGTTTGCATATGTGAGAGAGAGGTTGAGTGTTCTGTGTGAAGAGATTCTTGAGAGCTTTCATTGTAATAGAGAGGATTAAGTGGATTGCGGAGAGCATTTCATTTAGCTTGTTTGTAAGTTTGTGTATTTTCTTTCATTAGAATCTTCAATGTGTTTAGTGAAAATTTCTGTGATTTTCTATTGCATGTCTTGTAGCTAATCCTTTGTCATACTCTTGTAAAGTATGGAGAGTATTTTTCTCGTTTTTTTTTCCATGAGTTGTGGTTTTCTCCATACATTTGATGTGTTTTTAACTAATGCATGTCGATGTGTTAACCTTTTGATCATCATTTTCTCCTAATTTGATCAGTGATGTAGTTAAAACTCATTCTAATCTAGAAATTCTAATTGTCACCCAACAACGCACATAGCCTAATGGAATAGTTCCAAATAACAATTTAATCTTATATATACAATAACATCCCGATTTGTTTGTGAACCACACCTCAAGGGCTAGAGCGATGAGACATGAGTGAGAGAGTGAGAGAGGTGCACAATAATGAACGGTAAAATATCTTTTTCCATTAAACCCTCCTCCTAAAATGATTCCCTTTTTTATAGAGGAGAGAGAGTACAATATGTGATATTATCTCTTTGTCCCTGCTTTAATGGGTTATTACAGGATATTTTAGATATTTTATGTTCATGAGCATATTGCTCGGTCTTCCAATTATCGGCTTGGTTAGGCTAGCACGACTATGGCTTGATCGGTTTAGATGAGTCGGCATAACCGATTAGCTTGATTCAATTGGCTATGGATTAACATGACTGACTCGATCAACCAAACTTTGTTGATGGATTGATTTTGACTAACTGCCGACACTAGATCCCTTGACAAGGAGCTCCTCTCGGTAAAAATGACACTGGGCTATTAAGCATAGAATGAATCACTGTAACTCAATAGGTAATACATTCCTTGATGAAAGGGTCCTCTGAAATGATTGTGAGGCTCGATTGTAAGGTCAGTTCTTGGTACCAAATAAGGAATCCTTGTGGACATTTGTGGGACAGTAGAAAAAGTCGAGGAGCCAAATTCTTTCATCAAATGTATCCATCGATAGATAGCTCAATGTTTCGCTCAATTTTCTTATAATAGTCGGCTCAGAAACCCATCTCATTTTAGTCTACTTGGTTCAGGTTCAGATATTTGGTCATATTCGTGACTTGGTCGGATTTGGTCTTTCTCACTTTGACTCTGACGACTACATCTGATCAGATAAGTGGACCCTTTAAACTTCAGCCAGTGAGCTCTCTTTTGTTGTTTTTGTTACACTTTCTCCTTTTTGGACAGTTGGATCTCCTTAGGAGCAGTGCTGACACGTTTTCTATTTACAATATTAAATAGTTTAGTAAATCAGAAAATTCTCAGATCTCCTAAATATGTTTACACTTCTATTGGAACATGACATGGTCCTACTGCTTTTTCACACTTCATTTTCGACAAAAAATTAAAAACTAATGGAACAAATTTTATTAAACTATGATTATTTATATATATGACAAGGACATTCTATTTAAACTTTCACATTAATCATTCTATAATGAATTCCAAAGAAAATTATACTTTGATTAAGAGTTTTGGTGATTTGACTAGTTCACCAAATGGTCGCTCAAAAATTATGTTATTTATCATGTCTTTCTGACACACAACTGCTTCTCCAAAAAGCAACGGCCCCCTCAAACACAACTTTAATCGTGCTCCACCAACCTTTGGTTCATTAAGCAGAGGTATAAGTTTTGAATCTTTGCACAAGCTCAATAAATAAAAAGAGGCATGCACAAGTCAACAAAGAAAAATTACTTTTTGAGGGGAAGAATGAGAGAACTTTGAATGCTTGGTTGCGCACACTACATATAAAAGACAATGACTTAAGAAAATAAAGTGCAATTTGTTGGTTCCATCTTACAGTTACTGGAGGGGCATTCTAGATATGACAATTTTAATAAAATATAGCATCAAGATAAATGACTTTGGGGATATATTTGTTTCTGGATGTCATTGTTTACTCATATTTAATGAACATTAGCAGGATATGATAGGATGTGGTGAGGACAAGATCAGAAACATTGATTTTTTCTTTCTTTTCTGGTTATCTTTTTTATACAAAAGTAAATAGTGTGAAGCGGCTGAAGTGTAAGGCTTATGAGAGACTCATATTCGCAGAATTCTTTGCTTACAAATTTCTAATTTAAGCTGTGTTTGGAGGCAGCAGCATTTTCAGCCATTGACAAAGCCATGTTTTGTCTATTTTTTTAAAAAAAAACATAGGTGAGAAGCTGTATTTTACAATTTGACCTAAAAGTGTGATCTAATATTTTGAAAAAAAAAATATAAATTTATTATGGCCGCAATAATTTTTTCTTTTGCAACAACTTTACAATTGTTTTTTCGAATATTTACAATTAATTGTCACTAGATGTGTGTCAAGCACACTTTAAGTATTAATTTTTAATTTAATTGTGAGTGTAGCTCAATTTAAAAAATAAATAAAAGAATGAAGCAGCTGAACATGTGGTGCAAACAAGGGGTTTGGAACCATGAAAGGGCCCCAAAAGGTACAAGTACCTCTTGCATCAATTTAGTACTAAGAAAAAAAATGATATCTAAATGGTAGAACTATTTTTTCAAATAAATTTGAACTTTTTTCATTTTATTTGNCAAACAAGGGGTTTGGAACCATGAAAGGGCCCCAAAAGGTACAAGTACCTCTTGCATCAATTTAGTACTAAGTAAAAAAAACGATATCTAAATGGTAGAATAGGTTGGGCGTCATTTCCATTTTTTCAAATAAATTTGAACTATTCTCATTTTATTTGTTTTCCGAGCAAGGAGCTAGTCTCCAATGATTGATTTCCTGCAAAAAAGCTATACCTTAGAAGCAAATCCAATAGTGTAAGTGTATGACACAAATTTTCCTTATTAGACCAAGTTCCAGTCGGCTTGACCAACTCTGATTAGACTGGCATGCTCTAGTCGGCTTAACCAACTCCTGTTAGCATGGCATGCTCCAGTTGGCCCGTATGCATCAGTCAGCACATCATGCTACAATCGGCCTGTCGTGCTCCAGTCGTTCGCCCAACTTCATTAACCCCGACCAGCTCCAGTTGCCCTGACTAGATAAATTCTCTAGTCAACACAGTCAACCAACTCCAGTCAACCTTATCCAACCGAATTATCAGTTTATACTAATCCTTCTATAAAATAAAGAAGCATTATTTGTAATAAGGGGAAACCTAATATGACAATTGCTTCGACTGTGCATCCCTGGCTCTATTCAATGGGTGTGATTTACGTTGAGAGCGTGTATCATGTTACAAACAAGAAGAGAAGCAGCACAATGAGAGAAACCAAACCATATAGAAGTGATTAGAAAAATAATAGAGAACTCACCTGGGAGAATAGTTAAACTCATCAATTCAACCTTGTCAGTTAAATTCGTAACTCATCCCAATCGATTAGCTCCTTTTAGCCCGGCCAGATCCATTCGGCCTGGTCAACTTGATTCAGCTCAACTAGCTCCATTTGGCTCAGTCATGCCAACGAGCTCCATTCAACCCAATAGGTTCCAATTGGCCTGAATGGCTATAGTGGGCCCGCTGGCTCCAGTTGGTCCGACCAACTATGGAATAGGATAAATTTTCAAAATGATCAGATTTTAAAAAACTTTTTGTAATACGAAGGTTTAAAAAATTTTAAGGACTAAAAATGTATTATAATATTATGTTTTAATTAAAAAAAAATGTGTTTATTAAACGTGGTTTAATCTCACATTTTATCTTGAAAAAATTATCATAATATTATGTTAAATTAATTATCAATATATTTTATTAAAATAATTTAAAATTTTATAATAATTAGGTAGGTAATATTTTTAATTACAAAGTTATTAATTAAAGTATATGATGATTAAGATAGAAGAATCATTATAATATTATATAGCCATCATCTATAAATTTAAAATGAAAATTTTTAATTAAATGATTTACTTTATAATTTTATTATCAACTTTTTACTTTAAAAATTAAAATATAATATAAATTATTAAAAAGTTATATTTAATGATATTTTAAAATACATAATTTATTTAATAAACTACAATAAACAGATTCTTATGTTAAAACTTATACTTATAAAATTNTGGAAAAAAAAAAAAAAAAAAAGCTACACCTTAGAAGCAAATCCAATGGTGTAAGTGTATGACACAAATTCTCCTTATTAGACCAAGCTCCAGTCGGCTTGGCCAACTCTGATTAGACTGGCATGCTCTAGTCGACTTAACCAACTCCTGTTAGCATGGCATGCTCCAGTTGGCCCATATGCATCAGTCAGCACAACATGCTACAATCGGCCTGTCGTGCTCCAGTCGTTCGGCCTACTTCATTCAACCCGACCAGCTCCAGTTGCCCTAACTAGATAAATTCTCTAGTCAACACAGTCAACCAACTCCAGTCAACCATATATAGCCGAATTATTAGTTTCTAATAATCCTTCTATAAAATAAAGAAGCATTATTTGTAATAAGGGGGAACCTAATATGACAATTGCTTCGACTGTGCATCCCTGGCTCTATTCAATGGGTGTGATTTACGTTGAGAGCATGTATCATGTTACAAACAAGAAGAGAAGCAGCACAATGAGAGAAATCAAACCATATAGAAGTGACTAGAAAAATAATAGAGAACTCACCTGGGAGATAGTTAAACTCGTCAATTCGACCTTACCAGTTAAATTCGTAAGTCATCCCAATCAATCAGCTCCTTTTAGCCCGATCAGATCCATTCGGCTTGGTCAACTTGATTCAGCTCAACTAGCTCAATGTGGCCCAGTCAGGCCAGCGAGCTCCATTCAACCCAATAGGTTCCAATTGGCTTGAATGGCTATAGTTGGCCCGCTGGCTCCAGTTGGTCCGACCAACTACGGAATAGGATAAATTTTCAAAATGATCAAATTTGAAAAAAACTTTTTGTAATACAAAGGTTTAAAAAAGTCTTAAGGAGCAAAAATGTATTATAATATTATGTTTTAATTAAAAAATTGTTTATTAAATGTGGGTTAATCTCACATTTTATCTTGAAATAATTATTATAATATTATGTTAAAATAATTATCAATATATTT
>JXCR01120455.1:0-17903 GCA_002079205.1 Phalaenopsis hybrid cultivar | reverse complement strand
GACCTTTATCAATGTGGGCTTGTCTTTGACAGCTTTAGCTTCCTTGATCGCGGCACGAATCTCATCATAGCCTTTGTTACCATTCTTTACCCAGATAGTGTGCCATCCAAGAGCATCAAAGCGAGCATTGACATCCTCAGAGAATGCGATTTCTGTGTCACCATCAATGGAAATATGATTGTCATCATAGAAAGCGATCAATTTCCCAAGACCCCAGTGGCCAGCAAGAGAGCAAGCTTCGTTCGATACTCCCTCCATTTGGCAGCCATCGCCGAGTATAACATACCTGAAGAAACATAAGGGTCATTTGTAGGACCCAACGTGTCATATAAGAAGAACAAAAGCAATAAGAGTAATGTGTCAAAAAAGTCCCCTAAGAGTAAAGTGTCCGACCCAATGTCTCGCAGAAGAAGAATAAATCTAATACAAGACTAAAAGTAAAGTGTCAAATGTGGTCATTTTAGTCCAAGAGTTGATAAAAATGCCAAATTAATCCCTATACTTTTTTAATAGGGGCTGAAATAGTCCTTGGGAACTTGTTCAACCTATATATTAAAAGATTGGAATATTTACATACGCAGCACCCAAAACTTACGTATTTACCTATCTCGCATCTAAACTTCAATTTTTACCGCAGAAGCACCTTATTTATGCATGAAAAGTGTACTTAACTGCTCCCACTGTGCGAAAAGGATAAGTTGGGTGCTGCGCCCTTAAAAATTGAAGTTTAGGTGCATGGTAGGTACATAGTATGTGAGTCATGTTATGAAATTTAGAGCGAAAACAATGCAAATTCAGAAAAACACAGAGATTTAACGAGGTTCGGCAAAGATATTTACATCCGCGGGAGCAGAGTGACAAACTTCACTATTTCAGAGGAGTTATATACTCATAGGGTTACATATCTATTTATAGATAAAACCACAGAGAATTACAAACACGCCCTTGCTCCCCCAACGCACTAATCCAAGAGACACACCTCTTCACACCAAGAGACACACATCCTCATTTCAGGAGACATATCTCCAAATCCAAGAGACTCCAAATTTCTGATATATAAGTTATACCTAACAAGTCGTGTATGTAAATTCTCCTAAAAGATTATGATGACTAAATCGGCATTTTATATATCATGGGACTAAAAGACCCACCGTAAAAAAACAAAAAAAAAATCACGGGACCCTTTTGACACTTTTCGAACTAATAATAACAGTTGAGAAGATAGGACTACAAAACTATTACGTGTAATGGTCAATGATCTCCAAGTCAGGTTTATTGAAGCGTGCGGCCAAGTGTTTCTCAGCAAGCGCTAATCCGACAGCATTTGCAATACCCTGACCAAGAGGACCTGAAGCACCATGGCATAGCATGTAACATCAAGGAGAATATAGAAAAAGAATTATTTACAGAACAAGAATAGTCATGCATAGTTCAGTTGTACACACAAATTGCTTACCAGTGGTGACTTCGATGCCCGGAGTTTCAAAATTCTCAGGATGACCAGGAGTTTTACTTTGCCACTGTCTGAAAGCTTTCAAATCCTCATCCTAAAGCATCATAATAAGAATCATCAATTCTAGATAAGCAAAAAGGGAAAGGAAGCTTTAAGCAATTCTTTTAAAGGCATATCAGCATTAAGTTTTAACAATGGTTTTCAAATCAGCCCAATGCCAGACTGGAAGGAGAAAAAGTTCTGAGGTTGAATGGGGTTTGAAATTCATTAAAAAATTTAAAATACGACTTAAAATGAAAAATTTATTTAAGAACTAACGAGAAAGTTTATAATATTGTTGAGAAATCAGGGCGAAGAAAAATAATAATCGACACAAATCCAGAAGAGCACGTAGAGATTTTCGAGGTTCGGCAAAGATGCTTATATTCTCGGGAGCAGGGCGGCAACTCCCTTTTCAATATTCAGAAAAAAGTACAAAATACAAGATTCAGAATCTCAGAGACTCAGAGACTCGTCTAGGATTACAAACATGACATATATATAACTCTATAGTACAATATGTAATTACTTAAATTACCCATATACTAAACCGCGAGGTGTTGTCCCCGCACTCCCAACCAACATAATGAAACTCCCCTGATTGGACAGATCCTTCCGCTCCACTATGTTCATGGGCTCCGCTCCGCTCCAGCATCTGTCTCATTTATGGTATATGAGTCATACCTAATAAATCTCCACTTTAGCGAATATACAACCCATTAGGAGAAATACATATACCAAACAAATCTCCACCTTGGTGAGTATCCAGCCCCTTAGGAGAATACATATGCCCAACAAATCATCTTGCGAATATCTAGCCCCTTATGAGAAAATACATCATGAAGTTTCTTATGCACCAATGTGAGTTGGGTCACAAATCTTTTTAAATATTCACTTAATTAAAATTCTCTTAATTAAGTTTCCCAAAAAAAGGACTTCCTCTTAATTAAATTTTCCTGTAGTACAATATGTAATTACTCAAATTATCCATGTATTAAACTGTGGGGTGTTGCCCCCGCACCCCCAACTCACATAATGAAACTCTCCCGATTGGACAGATCATTCCGCTCCACTCCGTTCATGGGCTCTGCTCTGCTTTCCTTCCAGAAAGAAATCTTTTTTTTCCCGAGTGCAGCAGCAGATTCTCTTTCCTTGTCTTTCATGCGTCCTGTAAAATCTCCGCATGCAGTAAAATTTTTCTGGTTAATAGTAAAAAATTTCTTTTATTGTCTCTAGAGAAATCCGGAAGATATCTCTTCCAAATTCCTTCTCCATAACAAAAGAATAAAATCTGAACTTATTTCCTTCCAATTTTCTTCTCCGCCTCCCGCAAAGAAATAAAATTGAAACTTGATTTCTCTTCCAATTTTCTTCTCCGCAATAAAATCGGAACTTGATTAACTTCCAATTTCTTCCGCCTATAGCAAAAAAAATGAAATCGGAGCTTCAAATTTTCGTCTCTGCTCCATGCTGACGTCGAACCTTCCTTTTCTGCCTATAGCGACTTCGCTTGGCGCCGAAACCTCTTGTCGAATCGAAGCCCGTCCGAACCAACGAAGTCGAAGCCGCGATTCCTCTGTCGCGATTGCTAACGTCGCGGTTGTTGTCGTGATTCCTCTATCAATCTCGTTGATGCCTTCCTACGTCTCTGCCTAGGGCTGTCAAAAAAACTCGTTGTTTGCGAACAGCTCGTGTTCGACTCGTTATGTAGCTCGTGCTCGACTCGTTCGTTAAGTGAATAAGTTGAACATAAACAAGTTTTTAAAGCTCGAACTATAAACGAGCCGAACACGAATAGCTCTTTGTTCGCTCGTGTTCGGCTCGTTTTATCTCGTAATAAAAAAAATTATATAATTATTTATATAAAAATATTTTATACATATTGTTTATATAAANAACCTCTCGTCGAACCGAAGCCCGTCCGAACCACCGAAGCCGAAGCCGCGATGGCTAACGTCGTGATTGTTGTTGTGATTCCTCCGTTAATCTCGTTGATGCCTTCCTACGTCTCTGCCTAGGGCTGTCAAAAAAACTCGTTCTTTGCGAACAGCTCGTGTTCGGCTCGTTAAGTAGCACGTGTTCGACTCGTTCGTTAAGTGAATAAGTTGAACACGAACAAGTTTTTAAAGCTCGAATTATAAACGAGCCGAACACGAATAGCTCTTTGTTCGCTCGTGTTCGGCTCGTTTTATCTCGTAATAAAAAAAAATTATATAATTATTTATATAAAAATATTTTATATATATTATTTATATAATAATATATTATATATATTTATATCTAAGTTTAAATCGTAATTGCTCTTGTGGTAATGTGGTTATGCACAGTTTTGCACATTTGGTTCAGGTTTGAGTCCAACACTCTACATTTATTTTTTCAGTTTAATTTTAACGAGTCAATTTCGAACACGAATATTTAAATCGACCCAAACACAAACACACTGTTCACGAGCCGTTTTCGAACACGAGCCGATTTTGAACACAAACAATTTCGAAAGAGCCGAACACCAGCCCAGCCTGAGCTGCTTAAGCTTGGTTTTTTTACAGCCCTGCCTCGAAATAAAAAAAATTATATAATTATTTACATAAAAATATTTCATACATATTATTTATATAACAATATATTATATATATTTATATTTACATTTAAATCGTAATTGCTCTTGTGGTAATGTGGTTATGCATATTGTTTTGCAAACATTTGATTCAGGTTTGAATCCAACACTACATTTATTTTTTCAGTTTAATTTTAACGAGTCAATTTTCGAGCCGAACATGAACACGAATATTTAACTCGACCCGAACACGAACACATTATTCACGAGCCGTTTTCGAACACGAGCCGATTTCGAACACAAACAATTTCGAACGAGTCGAACACGAGGCCAGCCTGAGCTCGCTGAGGCTCGGCTAGTTTATAGCCCTACCTCTGCCTATCTCGCTGACGCCTTCCTGCGCCGACTCCTCTGAAGCTTTGTCAAACTCCTATTGTCTGAACGCATCAGTTGTCGCACATGAAGCCTTCGCGAAAAAGCCCTTCTTGCCAAACCGCCTGAAGCCCTCTTTGTCTTCGAACATCTTCTGCTCTGAAATCCGAACTGCCACGAACCTTGCCAAAATCCTTCCCTAGCCGCCAATCACATCTACCAAAATATTCTTTATTCATGCGCCGTCCAAATTTTTTTTCTCTACCCTCGAACATCGTTCTGATACCACTTATTGAGAAATCAAGGCGAAGAAAAACAGTAATCGACACATATCCAGAAGAGCATGTAGAGATTGACGAGATTCGGCATAGATGCCTACATTCTCGGGAGCAGAGCGGCGACTCTTTTTTCAATATTCAGAAAAGAGTACATAATACAAGATTCAGAGCATCTGAGACTCCGAGAGTTGAATCTTGTATTCTGTATTCTTTTCTGAATATTGAAAAAGATGTCGTCGCTCTGCTCCCAAAGATGTAGGCATCTTTTTCTAACCTCGCAAATCTCTGTGTATTCTTCTGGATTTGTGTCGATTTCGTGTTTTTTCTTCGCCATAATTTCTCAACAAATACAAATAATTTTTAAGATGTTTATTAATTTATGTGACTCAATTTTCACAGTACAGCCTAATTTATCATTTCTACAGCTATTTACATAAGATATTTAGTCGTGCATTACAACGGAAAAGTTAACATTGTAAAATTTAAATGGAAAAGAAACAGATTCATAGTTAGAGCATATAGCTCACTTAGTTGTGGGGTATTTTTGTTTTTTAGTTTGCATGTTGTTCAGATTTTTCCATCAAGTATGGAATTTTTTAAATATTGTCAAAAAAATATTTAAATTTAAAATATTATATTTCAAGAGAAAAAAACTCGTTCATTTGCAACCATTGGATCACTGATTAACTGCAATTAAAAGCATAAAATGAACTAGGTGGTTTCACAAAATTGTCGGTTTGATGACTCATTGTCAAACCANTTAAATTTAAAATATTATATTTCAAGAGAAAAAAACTCGTTCATTTGCAACCATTGGATCACTGATTAACTGAAATCAAAAGCATAAAATGAACTAGGTGGTTTTACAAAATTGCCGGTTTGATGACTCATTGTCAAACCGNTTGTTCGTCATATCACTGTTCGTGTTCGTTTCTTAATCGAACGAGCCGAACACGTGTTGTTCGCGAACGACGAGCCAGTTTAACATCCTTAATATTAATATATATATATATATATTAAATTATTTTATATTTCGAAGAGTAACAATTCGAATACGAACTAACACATTACTGTTCTTGTTTGGTTCATTTAATTGACCGAACGAAAAAAAATTTGTTCATGTTCGTCTCGTTTACCTATCGAATTAATTGAACACGAACTCACCGACGAATGGAACATAAACCGTTCTCGAACATTGTGCTTTTTTTGATAGCCCTAAGTACATATGAATCGGGCGGTACGTTTTCTTCACAAATGTAATGATAGTCTTATGAAAGAAATGAATGAAATCATCCTTTTAAAATGAATTTTTAACTATAATGCAATCAGATGAACCTATTGGCTTAACGATTACTTTGTTTGTTTGAAATTTCAAGCTAAATGACAGCAGCTATTATTATCTATAACTATTATTATCTATAAAATAAACTGTCATTTAATGTCTTTTATTTTGTTTGGGCTTTGGATGAGATACAGCGATGGAAAGGATGGCAATCGTTTCAGACAACTTAGGAGTCTTTACTTTCTAATATTAAAAAAAGTTTTATATTTATATGTAATTTCAAAATTGTTATCTTAAATTATGTATTTTATAAATAATTTATTCGCTTAAATTTATGACATTTTCTTCCATCTTCTCTTATTTAAATTTTTAATCTCTCATAAATAAATTATTTTATTAAGTATTATGTTATATTTATATACTTATCATCAAGTGACACGTTATATTATATTATCTTATAAAAATATTGTTCATGATTAAAAATTAATTAAATTTGTACATCATTTGAATTAGCTCGTAGGCCAACTAAAATAGATTTCGAATTTGTTTCGCTGTGAATTTAGCTCGAAACTAGTTAAAAATTGATACTCGGATCAAAATAAATGAGCTGAGCTACAAGATAAAATTTTGAATCGAAATTTTTTTGAGGAAGCTCTAGCTCAACTCGAAATTGGATTGTTAACCGCTCCAGTGATGTTAGGATTGTAAATTTAACTGATTTAGCTCGAAGATTGTTAATTGCTTTAAAATTGATTTGAATTTTTTGCTTTGATAAAGATCTGATTGAAATAAACGAACCGAGCGAGCCAAATTTTTGAATAAATTTCTTTTAGAACTGATTTCGAGTCCACCCGAACTTGACTCAAAATAGGGGAAAAATATTACATCAGTACTACGCACATAATGTGCGTAGCCAATGAAATCACGCCATAATACCCCGCGCGACAGAGAAAAAAAAAGCGTGTTATTCATGTGTTATTGTGTCATGTGAATATTTCTGGTATTATAATAACACAATAACACATCAGTAACACATGAATAACATATGGATAACACATAATAACACATGAATAACACGGGGGAGAATATTCCCCCGTGTTACTGCGCTGTTTTTTCTCTGTCAGGAATATTATCTATGTTATTCAAGTGTTATTGTGTGTTATTTATGTGTTATTGTGTCATGAGAATATTCTTGGTGTTATAATAACACAATAATACATCAATAACACATGAATAACACGCAATAACACATGAATAACACGTAATAACACATGAATAACACATGGGAGAATATTCTCCATGTTACTGCGACATTTTTTTTTCCTATCATGCGGGGTGTCGTGACGTGATATCATTAGCCACACACATTACCTCTACGTGTGTAGTACCGATGTAATTGTTTTTTCCAAAACAGGAAGGTTAGCAGCCTTAGCTCTGATTTGAGTTAAAATTGGAATGTAATTGATTTTTATGGTGAAATCCGTCAAGTTGATCTTGTTGTTATGGCATTATTGCCCGGACCTGCATTAGTTATTCCGAAACTTTTTGGATTTAAAATTTTACGATAAAAAAGTGGTCTAAATAAATCTCAACACTTGGATCGGCTTTAAAATGAAATGCAACAGTCATTTGAAAGTATATCAACAAAAATTTAAGATTTTTAATTGATTAAGTTTTTAGTTAAGTATTCCACTATAATTTTTTTTGAAAGATATCCAGTAAATTTAATCATAAAATTTGTTAGGTGCTGGAAAATTTATGGTGATAGCGGGCCCATTTGGGGAGAAATATTTACTTACGTAAAACGTACGCAACGCTACGTACGTCAGGTAGGTTACGAGGAGGGTATTGAATGTTATATATGCGTTATACCCCATGTAACATCCTTGTAACATAATTGTAATTTACAAATACATGAAAATAGAAGCGCGAAACTTACTAGCTACATGTACGTTACAGAGATATTATAGGGGATATAACATGGATATATACCCTTTCTGTAACCTACCAGACGCACACAACACTGTGCACGTCTTACATACGCAAATATTTCTCCCGTTTGGGGCGGCTTAAAACTGCAGGCGGCGTTGTGAAAACACTACCGTAGCGTAGCGTCTCAATCGCACGCTTCATATATCTAAAACTGCTTTTTAATTTTGTAAAACATAGGGTCACGTTTCGTTCCTATTTTTTACGCCCTTGCCCTGATTTTCCTTCGAACGCATCTCGCCGCAGCAACAGATGGGGTGGGTGAGTTAAGGACGACATCAATGTTGTTAATGATCTGTGATGAAGCTCTGTACAAAGCTAAATTCTGATAATACACGGAGAAGTGAGTCGTCATTAGGGCTGTCAAAAAAGCTCGTTGTTTGAGAACAGTTTGTGATCGGTTCGTCAATGAGTTCGGTTTTGATTCATTCGATAAGTAAACGAGACAAACGCGAACAAATTTTTTTCATTTGGTTAGTTAAATGAACTAAACACGAACAATAATGTGTTCATTCGTGTTCGAATCGTTCTTGTTCGAAATATAAAATAATTTTAAATAATTATATATAAAAATTTATGATATTTTAAAAAATTAAATTTTATAAATTATAATNTTAGTTTGATCCAACCATGAATCTCGTAGTGCAACAATTTTGGTGAAAGAATAAATAGGGTGTTTTTTTTAGTTTTATAAGGCTAGCAAAGTGATTGGATTGATGGACCCAATCTCATAGCTCATCAATGACTTCGCTCGAGCGCCGAGAAAATAGACCCAATCTTACTTCAAGTTGTTAGAAATGGTATCAACACAATACACCAATTTAAAAATATAAGGATAAAAAAATAATAATAAGAATAAGAAAATATGTTACTCCATAAGAGGCACCACCTTTAGAATCTTATTTTCCTAAAGAATAGTTATGGGTAAAGTATACTAACAAGAACATCAGTTGCTTTAAGTGAAAAACTTTATAAAAACTCTTAAATATTGAGGTCATTTAATATGATGATTGAAATTTCATTAAAAACTTCAAAGAGTGCTCATCAGGAGCAACCCTGGAAGCTNACTAACAAGAACATCAGTTGCTTTAAGTGAAAAACTTTATAAAAACTCTTAAATATTGAGGTCATTTAATATAATGATTGAAATTTCATTAAAAACTTCAAAGAGTGCCCATCGGGAGCAACCCTGGAAGCCGAACTCTGGAAAATTGATAAAAACCATTGAGCCATTTGGGAAAAACATAAAATATATCAATGGTTAAGAATTCATGTTGTGACATCAAAAGCATATCTTGGAAAAAAAATCCCTAAGCACATTATAAACTTAGCAATCATTAAACTCACTTAAACTTATTCATAACTAATGTTGCGAATATGAAAATCGATTCACTGTTCAAATTGACATTTTCTCATGTTTGACAGCAAATTGGATTTGATACTCGAGATTAATTGCTAAATTACTTGCTCTTAATTCTTTCTATGATTTGCTGCATAAGAGAAGAAAATAATTAATGAGTTTCATTAATTATTTGATTAATTCCTTATTTGACCTAATGTCATGATGGAATTAATAAATAGACATGCTAGCTCCCATTGTGATCTCTCTCGAGGTTTGGTTTCTCAGGCATCTCTCTTCGGCATTGGTAGCTTTCCAGGTTCTTCTGGTGTGCTTTGGTTTGAAGCTCTCGGGTAGAGAGAGAGAAGGAGAGGAGAGAGATAAGAGAGAGAGAAATTCTTTCTTGTAATCATCAAGGCGATCGACAGGTGTATTCCTCGAAGTAATAAAATCTTCTGCAACTTCGTGGACGCAGGCAAATTGTTGAACCACTTAAATCTGTGTGTTTCGCTGTTTTTTATTTTGCGATTTTTCTCGATTCGATTTTTCATTTTATTGTCGTCATTTTTCACAACAATTGGTATCAGAGCTCAGGTTCAGATCTAAGGGAAAGTGATGATCAGAGATGATGTGATGGCATCGGGGATCGAAAAGTTTAATGACACAGATTTTGGTTACTGGAAGATACATATAGAGGACTACATTTATGGAAAAAATTTTATCTTTCGTTACTGAGAAACCGACTGGAAAATATGGATTCTCTGTCAGGGAGTCAGACTTGGGAACTGATAGAACTTCCAACAGAGAAAAAGACATTGCACAACAAATGTGTGTATCAGGTGAAGACTGCGCTTGGTGGCAGTAAGAGGTACAAGGCTAGACTAGTTGAAAAGGACTTTCAATTTAGGCAGGATATTGCCCATGCAATGAGAGTTGTTAGCAGATACAAGAGTAAACCAGAAAAGAGTTTGGATGTATAATGTTATGTTGATGTTGATATATCGACTGAGAGTGTTACTCTTAAGAAGTTGAAGTTGTGCTCGACTTCAGCAAGTCTTCTAACATAAAGACCAAAGTTTTGAGTTGCAGAGGTGGAGAATAGAACGTTTGAAGAAAAGGGCGACGCAACTAGTGGATGATGTCATCAGTGTACCAGTTCCCAACTGGGAGATTGCCGTGAATATGAAAATTGAGTCACTGTTCAAATTGGTATTTTCTCACGTTTTATAATAAATTGGATTTGATACTCAAAATTAATTGATCATAATTCCTTCAAATGATTTGCTGCAAAAGAGAAAATAAAATGATTAATGAGTTTCATTAATTATTTGATTCATTGTTTATAAGGTCTAATGTCATGATGAAATTAATAAATATGCATGTTAGCTCCCGTTGTGATCTTTCTCGGGATTTTGTATGTTAGGCATCTCTCTTCGGCATTGACAGCTTTCTAGGTTCTTATTCTGATGTATTTCGGTTTGAAGCTCTCAGGTAGAGAGAGAGAGGAAAGGAGAGGAGAGGAGAGAAAGAGAAATTTTTTCCTGTAATCGTCGAGGCGATCAACATGTGTATTCCTCGAAGTAATAAAATTCTCTGCAGCTCTGTGGAGACCCAGCCAATTTGTCAAACCACGTAAATTTGTGTGTTTCGATATTTTCTGTTTTCCGATTTTTCTCGATCCGATTTTTAACTTTATTGTGTCATTTTTCACAACAACCAACNGTAATCGTCGAGGCGATCAACATGTGTATTCCTCGAAGTAATAAAATTCTCTGCAGCTCTGTGGAGACCCAGTCAATTTGTCAAACCACGTAAATTTGTGTGTTTCGATGTTTTCTGTTTTCCGATTTTTCTCGATCCGATTTTTAACTTTATTGTGTCATTTTTCATAACAACCAACATTAACATTATAATAAATGGAAGACATGGAACGAGAGAAATTTAACAACGAAAAACAATTTCTCAGAACAAAATAGAACAAATAATCCCAGCCTAGATAAACCAAACCTTAATAGAAGAAACGCCATATGTACCAATATTTGGGAGACAAGATAACAAGAAGCAGCAGAGAGAAAAACGCCATTTTTCCCCTTATTCCTTAAATCCAAACCACTCAAAATCATAAACAANCAGAACAAAATAGAACAAATAATCCCAGCCTAGATCAACCAAACCTTAATAGAAGAAACGCCATATGTACCATTATTTGGGAGAAAAGATAACAAGAAGCAGCAGAGAGGAAAACGCCATTTTTTCCCTTATTCCTTAAATTCAAAACACTCAAAATCATAAACAAAAAAAACACTTCATAAAATGAATTCGTAATCAGTTATACCTTAACGCTATCATACCCAGTAAGGTACAGCAGAGCGTAATGAAGCATGCATCCATGGCCCGCAGAGAGCACGAATCGATCCCGATTAAACCAGTACGGATTCTTAGGGTTGAAATGCATGAACTCGTCGAAAAGGATATGGCCCAACGGAGCACATCCCATGGGGAGCCCCGGGTGGCCGGAGTTAGCCTTCTCCACCGCATCGACGGCCAGGAACCGAATCGTGTTCACGGACTTCTCAAACAGGTCTTGGGTCGCCGGTTTACCCTCCGCTTCCTCAATCACAGCTGATCGAATCGCACCAACCCGCCGAGAACTCGCTTTCACCTCGGCTGCTTTAGGGTTAAGCCGGAGGCTGAAGCGGAGGCCGGCTGCAGGGAGGGTGAGGAGGTGGGGTTGGAATTGCGTGGCGGCTGATGGACGGCGGCCGGAGATTGTCGGGGCTAANTTTCACCTCGGCTGCTTTAGGGTTAAGCCGGAGGCTGAAGCGGAGGCCGGCTGCAGGGAGGGTGAGGAGGTCGGGTTGGGATTGCGTGGAGGCTGAGGGACGGTGGCCGGAGATTGTCAGGGCTAAGTGGGGGTGTAATGCGGTCAAGGAAGAAGAAGCGGCCATGGCTGTACTCTCACAGTCGCACTCAAAGGATGCAGGGAAGGTTGCCGCTTTGGATGGAGAAGGGAGTTGGTGGGTATGACCATTGAGCGAAATTTTCTGTGCCTTCGAAATTGTTGTGTCATCAAAGTGGTGGGGCCTCGTCTTCCAGAGAGCTTACGCGTGGCTTTAAACTAATAAATTTGAATATTTTATGATCGTAAGAAAATGATAATATTCAGTTAAAAAATTATATTTAGCTCGATATGATATACATTTATCAATTTATTGAAAGTTTGGTATTATTAATTAAATTAAATCTCATTCGTCGTTATTTAAAATATGTATCTTATTTGTAAGTTGTACCACTATTGAAGCGTAATAATTGTTCATTTTTTTATTAATTATTGCGTAATTAAAAAAATTTTATCAACTAAAATGTATTTCGAGATATCTTGAAATAAAAAAAATTTTGTTGTGGTATATATGAAATTTAAAATGATCGTCTATGACGAAGCGAAAAATAGAACGAGAAAATTTACACCAGAAAAGAACACACAGTTTTATGTGGCCCGACAAATTGTCTACGTCCACGGAGTTATAGAGGATTTTATTAATTGAGGAATTTACACAGTTTGATCTAGGGATGTCAAAAAAGCTCATTGTTCGCGAACAGTTCGTGTTCGATTCGCCATAGTGTTCGTGTTTGATTCGTTCGATAAGCAAACGAGATGAACACGAACAATTTTTTTTGTTCGGTTTCCTAAACGAACCAAACACGAACAGTGATGCGTTCGTTCGTGTTCGAATCGTTATTGTTCGAAATAAAAAAAAATTAATAAATAAATAAATATATATAATTTATGATATTTTTAAAATTATTATATACTCAAAAAAATTAATATATTTTAAAATTTAAAACCTGTAAATTATATGTAAAATAAATTATTAATAATAATACATTTACATACTATCTAAAATCTAATAATATAGTTATTATATATTTATATAATATAAGGTATATAATTATTATAATATATTATATTATTATTTTTATATTATAATATATGAATGAAATGAAAGCGGAAGCCCTAATCCCCATTCGCTTTTTCACCTCTCACGCCGCTCTCCTCTCACGCGGTCACGTCTGCTCTCCTCTCACGCGGTCACGCCTGCTCTTTCACTTAAGATCGTGAAAGACTCGCTGCTCTCCTATCACGCGATCTCCTCTCACGAAAGCCCGAGACCGCAGCCGATTTTTCTCCTCCGGCTGCTCCTTCGCTCAAGATCGTGAAAAGCTCGCCGCTCTCCTCTCATGTCGCTCCCCTCTCACGGAAGCACGAGACCGCAACCAATATATCTCCTCCGGTTGCTTCTTCTCTCAAGATCGAGAACAACCTTCTTCTATCAAAATCGCGAAAAGCTTCTTTCGGTGAGAACTTCTCTCAAAATCACAAAAATCTTTGTCTCGGTGAGAGCTTAGAGTTGATTTTTTGTGTTCGTTCTCTAATCTCTACTTCTATTTTTTTTTTTTTATAAAAGGTATTTTTCCCCGGTTAGTCGGCGTTGGATCGACCCGGTATTCTTGCTTCGGTGTTTGTTACTTCGGTTGCTCGGTATTCTTGCTTGGTTGCTCGATATTCTTGTTTGGTTTTCTGTAATATTTCATATTTATCTTCAGGTAATCAAGTCGTCAATCATTGTCTCATTGTTTAGTTTAATTAGACTTTCAAAGCTGTTACTTCTGATTATAATATTGATGCAGATAAACAGATTGATGAAGTAAAAGAAAAATGTGTCAGGTTTGTGAAATAAATGAGATGAAAAATATACATTATCAAAAGCAAGCTAATAAAGCTTGCACCTTAGTTTCCTTCAAGGAAGGCAACCACTTAATGAGTCATTTATAAAAGTCACATTTGTTTTCTTATTTTTTTTCTAAACTTAAGCGAAGAATTGATAGACTATTTAGAGTCATTAAGCATATGGGGGAAAAAGGCTTATAAAATGGATTTGCTAGAGCATCTGATTATTTTGGGGGGCTTTAGTATGGTTCCCTTTTCACCCTATTATGAATGTGAAGGGAAACTAAACATCAAGGAGAGTCTTCTCCTACTCGCCGAACATGACATGTGAAGTGATACTTTTCTTGGTTGGAAAAAGCTCCGAGNTCTATGATTTGCTGCATAAGAGAAGAAAATAATTAATGAGTTTCATTAATTATTTGATTAATTCCTTATTTGGCCTAATGTCATGATGGAATTAATAAATAGACATGCTAGCTCCCCTTGTGATCTCTCTCGAGGTTTGGTTTCTCAGGCATCTCTCTTCGGCATTGGTAGCTTTTCAGGTTCTTCTGGTGTGCTTCGGTTTGAAGCTCTCGGGTAGAGAGAGAGAGAAGGAGAGGAGAGAGATAAGAGAGAGAGAGAAATTCTTTCTTGTAATCATCAAGGCGATCGACAGGTGTATTCCTCGAAGTAATAAAATCTTCTGTAACTTCGTGGACGCAGGCAAATTGTTGAACCACTTAAATCTGTGTGTTTCGCTGTTTTTTATTTTGCGATTTTTCTCGATTCAATTTTTCATTTTATTGTCGTCATTTTTCACAACAATTGGTATCAGAGCTCAGGTTCAGATCTAAGGGAAAGTGATGATCAGAGCTGATGTGATGGCATCGGGGATCGAAAAGTTTAATGACACAGATTTTGGTTACTGGAAGATACATATAGAGGACTACATTTATGGANTCCCATGTGTTATTCATGTGTTATTACGTGTTATTCATGTGTTATTGCGTGTTATTCATGTGTTATTGATGTATTATTGTGTTATTATAACACCAAGAATATTCTCATGACACAATAACACATAAATAACACACAATAACACTTGAATAACATAGATAATATTCCTGACAGAGAAAAAACAGCGCAGTAACACGGGGGAATATTCTCCCCCGTGTTATTCATGTGTTATTATGTGTTATCCATATGTTATTCATGTGTTACTGATGTGTTATTGTGTTATTATAATACCAGAAATATTCACATGACACAATAACACATGAATAACACGCTTTTTTTTTCTCTGTCGCGCGGGGTATTATGGCGTGATTTCATTGGCTACGCACATTATGTGCGTAGTACTGATGTAATATTTTTCCCCTATTTTGAGTCAAGTTCGGGTGGACTCGAAATCAGTTCTAAAAGAAATTTATTCAAAAATTTGGCTCGCTCGGTTCGTTTATTTCAATCAGATCTTTATCAAAGCAAAAAATTCAAATCAATTTTAAAGCAATTAACAATCTTCGAGCTAAATCAGTTAAATTTACAATCCTAACATCACTGGAGCGGTTAACAATCCAATTTCGAGTTGAGCTAGAGCTTCCTCAAAAAAATTTCGATTCAAAATTTTATCTTGTAGCTCAGCTCATTTATTTTGATCCGAGTATCAATTTTTAACTAGTTTCGAGCTAAATTCACAGCGAAACAAATTCGAAATCTATTTTAGTTGGCCTACGAGCTAATTCAAATGATGTACAAATTTAATTAATTTTTAATCATGAACAATATTTTTATAAGATAATATAATATAACGTGTCACTTGATGATAAGTATATAAATATAACATAATACTTAATAAAATAATTTATTTATGAGAGATTAAAAATTTAAATAAGAGAAGATGGAAGAAAATGTCATAAATTTAAGCGAATAAATTATTTATAAAATACATAATTTAAGATAACAATTTTGAAATTACATATAAATATAAAACTTTTTTTAATATTAGAAAGTAAAGACTCCTAAGTTGTCTGAAACGATTGCCATCCTTTCCATCGCTGTATCTCATCCAAAGCCCAAACAAAATAAAAGACATTAAATGACAGTTTATTTTATAGATAATAATAGTTATAGATAATAATAGCTGCTGTCATTTAGCTTGAAATTTCAAACAAACAAAGTAATCGTTAAGCCAATAGGTTCATCTGATTGCATTATAGTTAAAAATTCATTTTAAAAGGATGATTTCATTCATTTCTTTCATAAGACTATCATTACATTTGTGAAGAAAACGTACCGCCCGATTCATATGTACTTAGGGCTATCAAAAAAAGCACAATGTTCGAGAACGGTTTATGTTCCATTCGTCGGTGAGTTCGTGTTCAATTAATTCGATAGGTAAACGAGACGAACATGAACAAATTTTTTTTCGTTCGGTCAATTAAATGAACCAAACAAGAACAGTAATGTGTTAGTTCGTATTCGAATTGTTACTCTTCGAAATATAAAATAATTTAATATATATATATATATATTAATATTAAGGATGTTAAACTGGCTCGTCGTTCGCGAACAACACGTGTTCGGCTCGTTCGATTAAGAAACGAACACGAACAGTGATATGACGAACAATTTTGAACACGAGCTTATTTCAAACGAACTGAACACGAACACAAGCTCTGTTGATGTATAGGTAATGTAACATACATGTAAAAAAATTGAAATTTAGTGGTTAGATAAGTAAATACGTTGAGACTTGATGGTGTGCATGCAAAACTACCTTAAAATAAACGCAAAAATCCTTAATGACCACCACCTCATTCAACAGTATTCTAAAAAGAAATTTCCATATTTTTTTTTATAATCTGCCTTTTTAATGATGAAAAGTACTCATTAAACAACTTGCATGAAAAGATGCATTTTAACTTTTAAAAAGAGATAATAGTGATATTTTTATGTTATATTAAAGATTTAAGTTGCATGTGTGAATATGAAAGCTTAAATGTAAGATATATAAGTAAGAATTGCGCATCATGCATGTAAATGCTGCTTATTTTTGTTAACGGTTGAATAAATATTCAAAAGGTAAGAGACTGTAAAAACAAGATTAGTCCTTAACAATTTTTTTAATAGGTATTTAAATATCCTCCAGCTTTTTAGCATGCATGCCACTGTTCTTATACATTTACATATAACATCAAGCTCGATATTTAGATTTATAACACCTGGCATCATAAATCTGCACATCAAAAAAGTATATATACTTTTTAAAACAATGAGGAAGAAATAGAGAAGAAAGCCGTTTCATCTAATCAAACCTCGTGGCGTGAAAAGAAGCAAGAAATATAGAAGATCATGCTGAAATATGATCACAATATGGAGCTGCAGAATTGATGGAGGTAGAGAAATCATGTAATAACCAACATAGCCAAATAAGATTCATTGCAATGGTCACAAGAGCAAAATACTCAGATTTGATGGACGAAAGAGCAACCGTAGACTACTTTTCAACACGCCAAGATATTGGGACGTCTCCGAGAAACAAAAAGAAATGAGTTTGGCCTAACTATGATAAAGTACAAATTCATTAAGAGTGCCATGCAAGAAAGCATTGAAAACATTTATATGAGAAATGAACTAACTATGATGACGAACTACAGACAAAAATATATATATATATACAAACAATGGACATCTTAGGACAGGACTAAGAGTTTCATCATCATCAATTCCATCTTAGCAATGGAAACAGCACATTGAAGATTGCAATTCAAAAATCATTATTAAAAGCACTTTGGCTTGGATTATTCAGAAGAAGATGACTATCCGCATTAGAGCGATTTCAACATTCAATTAATGAATCTTGAATTCAGCCTCTAAGATGAGCAAT
>JXCR01120449.1:41569-75450 GCA_002079205.1 Phalaenopsis hybrid cultivar | reverse complement strand
CTAGAAAATTGAAGTCTTGTTGGTTAGGACCCTTTACTGTGACTCAAGTTTATACTTACGGAACTAATGGAGATGAGAAATAGATTTAAAGTAAATGGACATAGATTAAAACCATATTATGAGGGTAAAAGATCAAATTTTGAAAAGGTTTTAATGATCAATCAACCTGAATGACACCTGAATAGGTCGGGCTGACGACGTTAAATCAAGCGCTTCATGGGGAGGCAACCCATAATTATCTTTATTTTTATTGCAATTATAGTAGTTTTATTTGAAATTATAGTTAGTTTGCGGGAGGCAACCCCATAGTTATCTTTATTTTTATTGCGATATAGTAGTTTTTATTTGAAATTATCGTTAGTTTGTGGTAGTATTAAACTCTACTACTCTTATTTACCCTTGAAACATCATAAAAGTTGGATCCATGAAGAAAAATTGGAATGCATTCGGAACAGAGCAAAACTATGCAAATTTTGCCTTGGGCGCCGACGGTGCTCCCAATGCCGTTGACGGTGGGTTTTTCCCGAGAGTCTAGACAAAATTAATACAAGAGCGTGCCGACGACACCATCAACCTCGCCAACGGTGCCATCAACCTCGCCGACGGCAAGACCGGCGAATTGGCGTTCACTTGGGTTAAAATGGAAGTTTTTGGCGGTTTTTGGCGGTTTTTGGCCGTTTTTGGGCGAGAATTGTCTTTTTAAACTAAAAAATTTGATTTCGAGTTCATTTTTCCCTCCAAAATCAAAGTGAAACTCCACCAATTTCATTTTTATCGCGTTCAATTCCCCTGATAATCCCAGAATGCGAGTTTTCAATCGGCGAAAGTTTATTAGTGCGGAAGCGCAACGAATCTTCAACAACTTACTGATGAAGAAAAGATTGATCAAGGAAAGAGGATTTGTAAATCACGGATTGAATAAACCCACGATGGATATTGAAGAAACGATAGTGCGGCAAAGATGGGAAGTGTTGTGCTACACTACCGTCGTCGTGGTTCTTCCAGTGGTGAAAGAATTTTATGCAAATTTACATGGAATCAACCAAGGAGTTATTTATGTGCGAGGATGATGGATCACTTTCACTCATGGATGGATCAACAAATTATATATGATAGAGAATGTTCATGTCTGCCACTATTCCAATTTTGTCCCAATGAGAAACGAGATGAATGAGATTTACCAATATTTAACGGACGAAACTGACGACTGGGAAATAAGAGAAAAGGGGTATGTTAGTTTTTCTGCGACACTCCTAAATCCCATTTCAAAACATTGGCACTTTTTCTTTTCTGTGAAACTGTTACCAACAATGAAAACTGGTAAAGTTTCTAAAGAAAGTGCCATTTTGAATTACTGCATCTAAAGGGGACTGTTGATCGACATTGGATCTATAATTGTGAAGTCAGTTTTGGGCCTGATCATTCATGGATCAACTTATGGGCTTGGGCACCCCTCCAAAATTTTCTCACTTTGCATTAAGTTCCAAGTGTCCTATGAAAATTGGGAAAATGTACTACTACCTTGGAAGCCTTAATCCAGTTTTTGAAGATGAAAATGACATGGCCATTATAGTAGATCAAGCATCTCAGAATTCACTACCAGTTCAACCCTTAGTCCCTGATAAGTCTCTGGTGATCCTGTGCTAAATTAAGAAATTGGAAAAGGAGGTACAAAATGTCATGAATGCCATTAATAATATCTCCAATTTCTTCGATCATCTAGACTGGAGGATGAAGGAACATTTCAAGCACTCTGGACATTTAAAAGATATCTTAGTACGACTAATCAGAAGGATGAAATTAATAGAAGAGGATTCCACTGAAGAATTTCCATTCCGACCCTTCTACAACTTCTTTGTTCATGTGAAATCAATGGGTGATCTCAGAGGAAGATCGAGTACGGAGTGTGAAGATTAGTAGATTTACATTACTACATATTTGTCTATCCATGTATTTTGATTTGAACTTTGCATTTGCTTTGCTTTAGAATTATGCTTGTAGATCTCTGTATAGTTGAGACTAAGCATAGGATGTTTTGTTTTCAGCACTTTGAGTGTTGTGGCATGGATTACGACGCTGAATTAATGTATTGAGGTTGAAAAAATACCAAACTTAGGTGTGTTATGGAACATACTTGTACCTCTTGGAATTTATATATAAATGTGATGTTTTGTGTTGTGAAAGTTTATATGTGCTAAGTACATTATTTAGTCACTTAAAAGTATGTCTATAATGATTAAAAAGACGTTGTTAAGGCTTGAAATTGATCGAAATCACAAAAATTCGAAATTTGGAGAAAATCAATAGAGCCCGCCGACAGCGCCCTCAATGCCGCCGACAGTTAAATTTTCTTGAGATTTAAGATTTTAATTCCAATAGAGTGCGTCGATGGCACCATCGACCCCGCTGATGGTGAGCTCAGAAAAAAACACCTTTAACCGTGAATTTGACCAGTCAACCGCCACTATTCATCATCCCCTTCCTCCTAAAAATGCCATTTTCAAACTAGTGCTTGAAAGATCTTGGATTGGGAGGCAATTTCAAGGCTTTTTGACACCAAATTTGATGATATCTAGGTAAGAGCTTCACTCCAAGATAAAAATATTTGATTTTCACCATGGATTTCATCCACATTGAGGAGATCCAAAAAATTTGAAAATGGGAAGAAAATTTGGGAAGAAATTCATGGATCTTAGTGTTGAACTCTTTGAATTACCATTGAAAGCCATGATTTGTATATTTGAAGTAATTTTTGGAATTTTTCTTTAATTTGATTAGATTGAAATGCCTCCACGTCAAAAGAGAAGAGTTGAGTTCCACGACTCTCGCTTCGTCAATGCGATGGCTCAAACAAAATTTACTTCCATATTTAAAGGAAAGAAGTGCATACAAGATCGAGTTTTTAAAAGTCCGGGAGGAGAAATTGAACGAGTTATTGCAGAGTGAAGGTGGGAAAACTTTTGTTACACCACCAATAAAGCTAATGCAAATGTTGTAAAGGAATTCAACGCCAACTAAATGTATTCTGAAGATGGAATTGTTCAAGTGCATGGATTTTCTGTTGAGTTTACTGCCGCTCGCATCAACACCTTTTACAAAATCCCCGATTCTTATAGTTGTCACTATAAATCCTTTAGTACAATGGAAGGCCCCCTCAATGATGTGATCAACTTTCTCACTGATGGGAAAGAACGTGGAAAATAAAGCAGCGAGAACGGGTAAATCTTCTGCTTCCATATTGAATGCCACCTCTAAGGCGTAGCACTATTTTATTTCCTCTACTCTGTTACCGACTTATCACCATAGTGAGGTATCTATAGATAGAGTTATTCTGAATTTCTGTATTCAGAATTGTAGAACTATAAATGTGGGGAGAATAATTCTTAAGAATATATTAACTATGGCAAAGAGTGAGATCAGTGGAGGTCTAGGACATCCTGGCCTTACTTATGCACTTTGCCAACTTTCTGGAGTGGAAGCTGGAGATGAAGAATGGGTTTATCCTATGAAGCCCATTAGTAAAGCTAAATTCTGGAGTGAAAAGTGGAGATGAAGAATGGGTTTATCCTATGAAACCCATTAGTAAAGCTAATTTGAAGACTTTTCCCATGAGAAATGGAGAATTGGGAGTAGAAGTCAAGAACCTTCTACTAGTAGAGATGTCCCTGATGAAGAATTGGTTTACCTTATGAGAACCACTAGTAAGGCCAATTTAAAAACCTATGAATCTAAATGGAGAACTGGAAGTAGAAGTCAAGAACCTTCTACTAGTAGAGATGTCCCCTCTACAAGCTATGACCTATCCTATGAAACCCATTAGTAAAGCTAATTTGAAGACTTATGAATCCCATGAGAAATGGAGAAAGGAAGTAGAATTAGTAAGGCTAATTTGAAGACTTATGAATCCCATGAGAAATGGAGAACTGGGGGTAGAAGATTAGTAAAGCTAATTTGAAGACTTATGAATCCCATGAGAAATGGAGAACTGGGAGTAGAAGATAGAACCTTCTACTAGTAGAGATGTCCCCTCTACAAGTTATGACCTTCCTCCTTCTAGTTCCCCTACTTTGACTGATTTAATGAATGAGTTGACCTTACAACAGAAGAGCATAGATTTAATAAATAAAAGTATTGAAGGTTTAGAACGTTGACATGATTACAATAGTGAGTACCTTCAAAGGAATTCAAATTTTGAGATAACTTATTATGAAGCTCAAGCCCGACACTATAGAGGTGAGCCTGATGTTACCTTCCCTGAGTGCCCCCGATATACTCAATATTAGCCCAATCCATCTGTTGATCAAGGAGACAAAGACATAGTTTGGGATTTTGATATATGAATGTAATTGATGTACTTATACTTTTATTTTTGTGATCTCTTGTAATAGAAATGGATGTTTATGTGTATTTAGACTTTCATTTTTATTATTATGTCGTACTTGGATTATTTTTAATTGTTGTTATAAAGTTAGTGTTATAGTTAAATTTGCATGTGTAGTATAATAGATGTTCAATAATATTTTGTAAAGTAATGTGATTTTTATTTCGCATTTTAATTATAATTATTTTATTTAGTATTGTGGTTGTGTTAGGAAATATTGTGCTTATTTAATGTTTTAGTTTTATACTTATTTCAAAATTTCATTACCCAGAAATTCCTCTAATGATTTATATGTGTAGAAAGCTCCTAATATTACAGATCAGGTGAGGTAAAAATTTGAGATGGCCTGCAGAAATTTCAAAATAATGTAAATGCCTACAATACTAAGGTATGAATTATCTTTATAGTTTTTCTTTCCACCTATATTATTTCATGTTTAAATATTTAAGTTTGGGGGAGGGAAGAAAAACATTAACTATTAGATGTCCTCTATTTCAATATTTTCAAAAATTATTTATATGATTTCATGTAGTAAATTTAATTGAGGTATGATTTATATTTATAGTTTTTCTTTCCACATGTATTATTTCATATTTAAAAAATTTAAGTTTGGGAGAGGGAAGAAAAAGATTATGTCCTCTATTTCAATATTTTCAAAAATTATTAATATGATTTTATGTAGTGAATTTAATTCAAAGTATTTTCTTTCCACCTTTATTTCATATTTAAAAATTTAAGTTTGGGGAGGGAAGAAAAATATTAACTATTAGATGATCATTCCATATTGAAAAATTTAAGTTTGGGGGTGGGAAGAAAAAGATTAACTATTAGATGTTCTTTTCATATTTAAAAATTTAAGTTTGGGGGAGGGAAGAAAAAGATTAACTATTAGATGTCCTCCTTTCAATATTTTCAAAAATTATTTATATGATTTCATGTAGTGAATTTAATTCAGGTAACTATTATTTTGTAGCCATTTAAATATTATGGTAGATTTAAAGAAATATTTTTGTAATGAAAACTAATTTTGTAACTTAAGATATTTAGTATAAGAGAATAAGATTATAGTTAATTATTTAAAGTAAAGGAAATTATATTTTAAAGTATTAAGAATTTGGAAATTCATTTTGAGAATAATAGATATGGGCTCAATGATGTAAAAACTATGAAATATTTATAAGGTAAAGAAATGCCTGAGTTTCAAATTTAGGGAAAGAAAAGTGAAGTTCAAAATTATTAAGGCTATCCAGATATATTTCAAATTTAGGGAAAGAAAGGTGATGTTCAAAATCATTAAAGGCTATCCAGATATAGTAATCTTGGGATTCAATGATGTGAAAGCTATGAAATATTTATAAGGTAAAGGAATGCTTTGAGTTTCAATCTCAATGATGTAAAAACTATGAATATTTATAAGGTAAAGGAATGCTTTGAGTTTCAAATTTAGTTCATTTGAGAAGAAAAGATTGAGGCTCAATGATGTAAAAGCTATGAAATATTTATAAGATAATGAAATGTTGAGTTTCAAATTTAGGGAAAGAAAAGTGAAGTTCAAAATTATTAAGGCTATCCAGATATATTTCAAATTTAGGGAAAGAAAGGTGATGTTCAAAATCATTAAAGGCTATCCAGATATAGTAATCTTGGGATTCAATGATGTGAAAGCTATGAAATATTTATAAGGTAAAGGAATGCTTTGAGTTTCAATCTCAATGATGTAAAAACTATGAATATTTATAAGGTAAAGGAATGCTTTGAGTTTCAAATTTAGTTCATTTGAGAAGAAAAGATTGAGGCTCAATGATGTAAAAGCTATGAAATATTTATAAGATAATGAAATGTTTTGAGTTTCAAATTTAGGAAAAGAAAAGTGAAGTTCAAAATCATTAAAGGCTATCCAGATATAGTAATCCTCACTTGAAAATAAAAACTATGAAATGTTTATAAGGTAAAGGAATGCTTTGAGTTTCAAATTTAGGGAAAGAAAGGCGAGAATCTAAAGGCTATCCAGATATAGTAATCCTCACTTGAAAAAGGAAAAAGAAAGGATTGACAACAAACCCTGAAAGGCTATCCAGATATAGTAATCCTCACTTGAAAAAGGAAAAAGAAAGGATTGACAACAATTAGGCTATCCAGATATAGTAATCCTCACTTGAAAAAGGAAAAAGAAAGGATTGAAAAAAATCCTTGAAAAGAGAAGAAAAATATATAAGATTGAAAGCAATCCAAATGAAAAAGAAAAAAGAAAGAAAAAAAAATTATGACAGTGAGGAGATGCTTGAGGATTAGTTTAATCAAAAATTAGCTTAGCTAGACCAACCTAAAGGGAAAACCTAATACATTCCTGAGCTTATATTTATAGATTAGATCTTTTACTAGTAGTGTTCCCATGAAGTTCCTATCGTTTGAATATTCTATGTGACTTAATATTGTAACATATAGTCATTCTTGAAATGAATAGAAGACTAGAACTCTTAAACTTGATAACTTGATAATCTTGTGGATACAAAAGTAATTCAATTACTTGAATTCTTTCTGAAAATATCACTATGATATTTATTTATAACAAACTTCTAGTATTTCTGAATTAAAACTTTACAACAATAGATCATAACTTTTATGTAGTACTAAAATTACATGAGGACAAGTAATAGTTAAGTTTGGGGGATTTTGACCCAAGAAAAATATGTTGAGATTTTCATACCTATTTTATACTATTTTTAATGATATTGCACTTTAAAGAAAGGTATTTTTGATGTTTTGTTGCAGGAATGATGAATTAGGGTCATTGAAGCAAAAAGATGCAAAAAGGAGTGAATTTGGAGAGAAAAGGACCAAAATGTGGAGAATTGAACTAGGCCGCCGACGGCGCCCTCAACCCCGCGGAAGGTGAGTTTTTCCCAAGGCTATAGGATAAAATTCTTCAAAAGTCCACCAACGACGCCCTCAAGGCCACCGACAGCGAGCTCGGCGGTTATGCCTACTTAAGCTTTGGATAAGGCCAAACTTTGAAGGGATTCTTAGGCAACTCTTGGGAAAGCTCAGCCACAACTTTAATAGAATATTTTGGCCAAAAATTAAGAGAAGGGGGGAGAATCTAGAGTGTTAAGGAAGTGCTAGAGAGAGTTCCTAGAGATTAGAAAGGTTCCCCGTGGTGGTGTCCGCTGAGTTTTTGTTGTTTGTAGAGTGTAGAGATTTTAATTTAGGGTTAGTTGTGAGGAATTCTTCGAGAGATTGTAAGAGTGGAGGGAAAGTGAGAGATTTTTTCCTCCTTGCTACTTTGAAGAAGAATTCTGTGTGTTATAAAGAATGGAAGAGATTCAGAGGAACTTTGAGGAGTGTTCTTGGTGAGAAATTAGAGATAAGTTATTTACTTGTTGTAGTTTGTATGACTTTGATTTTATATATGAATTTTGAGTTTTTTTGTGTTTTCCCCATGAGTCTGAGTAGTTTTTATAATCTTTATCCTTGTCTCGAGATTTGTGAAATGGTGATTTGAATTGGTGAAGCAAAAAAATGTTTAAGAAATTTTGATGATCTTTTCACTTCGATCTTAATTTACTTTCAATCTGGCCAATTGATTTGCTAAAATATGTTGAGTTTTACAACTAAAGTGAAGATTACATCCAAGATTCAGGGAGGTCAAAGCCCTTGGATGTTGGGTGCAAATAAATAGGGAAATAATATTATCGAGCGTAGAATTGGAGAGTTTAGAGTGACAGACTAAAATCCCATATTCGGTCCTAACATTTGGGTGTTGAAGTGTAGATGTTAGCCCTCAGGTGAGGAGAATGTGCGAGCTGCAAAGTGAGAGCCGGTATCCTCCGAGCCTAGCTGCAGATTTCGTAAACAAGCGTAGGATTAGTCAATGTTCTTTATGCCTGGACCAAAGGGTAAATAATAGGTATGCTCCTATTTGGGACAATATAAATTAAACTAATTCACTTTATCCATTCATTATAATTTCTTGACAAGGAGAATGATGCTTTCTTATATGTTGAATATCACAATTAAACCTTTTATTAGTATAATTAGTTATTTAAGAGTTATTAAAATTACATATTTATTTCAATTGTCTATTAATGTAGTATAATTAGTTATTTAAGAGTTATTAAAATTACATATTTATTTCAATTGCTTATTAGTGATAGGTATAATTAGTTATTTAAGAGTTATTAAAATTACATATTTATTTCAATTGCCTATTAGTGACTCATAAGCGACAAGGAGAAGGATGCTTTCTTATATATTGAATATCACATTAAAAACCTTATCAGTATAATGAGTTATTTAATAGTTATTAAAATTACATACTTATTTCAATTGCCTATTAGTGACAGATAAGCTGTTGTTGTGATTAAAGTATTGCTTTTCTAAAATATTAGTTCGCAGTTATGAACCACTCCCTGTGGGATCGATATTTAGGACTCCATTAGAGCCCTATATTACTTGAGCGATACGTATACTTGCGTTGATAAGTGTGACTTTACAATTATTGAATATTTATTACGTCCATATTTATCTTATATTTTAAGCATATAAAAAGTCGCTGTCACATATGGAAGATGAATTTAAGTTTAGATTTGAAATTGGGGAGGATTTGGGCAAAATTGATGGGAATGTGAGGTGAATTTTGAGAAATTAGGCCTTTAAAGGAAATTTAAGGCTTTCTCGTCAAAGTGGTCAAATTGGGTTCAATTAAAGGGTCCAAATTGGTTTTACGGACTTTTTGGAAAAGTGGGGGCTACGAAGGATTTATTTGTAATTTTGGCAAATTTGAGGGTATTTTGTTAATTTAGAAATTTTTGAGATGTTTTGGGTAATTTAGGTAGTTTCCAATGATTTGGGATGATTTTTGAACAAATTTGGGTATTTTGGATGAATTTAGGAATTTTTGTCAAATTTAGGGTTTCAAGGGCATTTAGGTAATTTGGGTGGATTTGGGGGCAAAAGGCTAAGTTGGATATTTTACTAGAATTAGGGTGCCAATCACCTTGTTTGAGCTATGGACTAATGAAATTCTCATTTGGGTCCTCTATGTATTGGTCTTAGCTAAACCATAGCCTAGGGTCAGTGGGTCTAGGGGACCATCTACATCAGTTTCCGAAAAGATGAAAGGATCAAAGACAACAAATCTGGGTTTTAGTGTTTTAGGATTCTGGGTAAAAGTGGGCGTAAGTGAGTGAACTAGCTCCAGACCAACACCCAGGGTCAACTTTGAAGCTAAGCGGTACTATGGGGACTCCCTTTGAGCTTCCTCTATAGTGGCCCCACCTACAAAGTGTTAGAGGATAGGACCATTATATGAAACTGTAAGTTGACCACAGAAGAGTTTAGAGTTTCTAAAGGAGAGGGTTCCTTTTCTAATTTTCTAGGAATAGTCAACAGGAAAATCCTATGGCTAGATCTAAGGCTATTAAAGAAGGAAAAATAAACATCAACCAAAAGTGAGATCAACAAGTTCTGAAACTGATGTAAACTTGGAAGAGGATGATTCTAATGAGTTAATGGAGGTATCTTTTGGTTACTTATCTCCCTGCGTAAAAAAATAATTCAATAGGAATATGTGGCTAAGCCAATGCCAAAGGATAAGCTACAACTCTTTAAGAAATTTTGGAATGTTAAAGGGTTAATTCTCAAATTGAAACAGGATCTCAAATTCGGTACGATAGGATCAATCAATGATTCAGATTTTTGCATAGTTGGTACAATTGAATTATAAGAGGATTGTCTTGAATTGGCAGAGGAATTTGAGGATTCTCCTTTAAATGATGCTCTGCTAGAGTTGGAGGAGGAAATTTTGTTAAGAGTTAATGAATTGAAGGAAGTTAACCTCGAGACTGAGGAGCAGCCCTGACCTACCTTCATAAGATTTCTGCTCTGTGAAGAGGAGTCTACAGATTTGAGCAAGTTACGATCATAATTTAGAGATAGCTTTTATTGGAGCTATGATGAAATGCAATATTTTCCTTAAAAGCTGCAGTTCACAGGTTTGGAGTAGACAAGAGTATGACTCTAGTAAAACAATCTCCCTGAAGAATGCACCTCAAAATGGAACAACAAGTCATTTTTGAGGAGAAGAAATTAATACACTCTAACTTTGTATGGGAAGAATAGTGCCCTACATGGTTAGCCAATATTGTGACAGATAAGAAGAAGAATGGATAGATTTGAGTGCTTGTCAACTTCAGCGATTTAAATAAAGCATGTTAAAAGGATGAGTTCCCACTACTTATACGATAATTAATGGCATACCTAACATCAACACATGAGATTTTCTCTTTCATGGATGGATTGTCAGAGTATAATCATATCAATATGGCTCCAGAAGATGCAACACATACAGCCTTTCGAACATCAATCTGGATCTTTGCTACACAATAATGCCTTTTTGGTTTAAGAATGCTGGCATAACTTATCAATGAGCTATGATGAAGATCTTTGATGACCTCATTCACAACCAAGTGGAATGTTACGTGGATGATTTGGACATCAAAAATAAATAATGAATAGATCACTTGTATGATTTCAAGATCATATGTGAATGATTACAATAATATAATCTTAAGATGAATCCCTTAAAGTGCGTCCTTAACGTTTCCTCCAGAAAAGTTCTATGATTTATTGTTCATCATCGAGGAATCGAATTTTAACTAGATAAGATTAAAGCTATCTTAGAAATGCCACCTAAAACCATAAAATAATTACAATCCTTTCAAGGTAAATTTGCGTACCAAAGTCCTTTTATTTCTAACTTATCAGGTAAGTGACAAGCCTTTTTGACATTAATTAAAAAGGATCCCAAATTTATTTGGGAAGAGAAATGTCAATGAGCCTTTGAGGATTTTAAGCAATACTTAATGACACCTCCTATTTTTACAGTGCCTTTCCTGAGAAAACCTTCAATACTCTATATTATGACCTTAGACGACTCTCTTAGAGCCATGTTAGCTCAGCTTAATGATGAGGGTAAAGAATATGCACTCTACTAGTTAAGTCAATGTCTAATATCGATGGAGGTTAAGTATCCTCCTATTTAGAAGTATTGTATAGCTTTAATCTTCACCGTTTGAAAGCTTAGACATTACATGCTCTCTCATAAGGTCAGTCTTATTTTGAAAGTTAATTTGTTGCAATACATGATGACTTGAACAACACTTTCCAAATGCTTACCAAGGTGGTTGATGATTTTATTGCAATTTGATATAACTTTCGTGCCCCTTCTCGCTATGAAAGGACAAATTTAGGTGATTTTCTTGTAGAGTGCCTACTATCAGCTGGGTCCCCTCTTAATGATAACCTACCAGATGATTAGATACTATATGTCAAGCCATCCAATGCCAAATTTTGGGAGATGTATTTTGATCGAGCTTCATCACTAATAAAGTTTAGAGGATTAACAATAGTCATACCAGGTAAAACAGGTATTGGTATGATTTTCATCACAGCAGATCAAGGAATGTTAAGGTTTCTTACCACTTGACAAAGCCATGTACCAATAATGAAGCAGAGTATGAAGCTTTCATCATCGAGTTAGAATTACTAATTTCAATGGCGAAAAATAGATATTACCATTTGTAGTTATTCACAACTTATCATTCAACAAGTTATTTATTGCACAAGATTTTAAAACAAAGACTAGCAGATATCACCAATACACAATGATGTTTTTGAAACAGATTTCCAAAGTGACATTGTATAAGATTCCTCAAGAAGACAATCCCCATGCCGACACTTTTGTCAAGCTTGCTAAAGAACTGGCTTGTCCAGCAAAGGATTCCAATGATATCACAGTACAAAAATGTCAAGTTTTGTCAAAGATTGACCTTGATATTCTGTACAAGCCTGGAAAAGAAGAAGAGATAATAACTATAGTGGCTAATGATACCGAAGTATGACGTAGGCCATTAATATAATATTTACAAATAGGAAAGTTCCTAGATGAAAGTCAAAAGCATATCATATCACGAAAAGAGCTATGTTGTATGCTTTGGTAGGGAATGACTTCTACAGAAGGTCATTTGATCAGATGTGGCTGAGATGTCTGAGTAGAGATGAAGAGCAGGATATTGTCAAGGAAGTACTCGATAGATAATGTGGAGCTCACTAGTCAAAGCCAAACTTGAAGATGAAAATTAAGAGACTTAGATATGATTGGCCAATGATTTTGATAGATTGCATGGATACATCTAGAAAATGTCACCTGTGTCAAGTTCATGGAGTGGTCTTGCACTAACCTCTAAATGTGCTACACCCGACTGTCGCTTTGTGGCCATTCGAGTGTTGGCAACCAGATATAGTGGCTCTGATAGACCCTTCTTCGAGGAAAGGACACAAATTTATTCTTGCAATCGCAAATTACTTCTCCAAATGAGTAGATCCAAATTCCAAAATTTGGATAGATTGGCTGGAAACAAATATTATTGCTTTCTAAATGGATATACCAGGTATTACCAAATTCCAATTGCTCCTAAGGATCAAGATAAAATAAGATTTACAAGCCCTTATGCAACATTTGCTTTTTGTAGAATGCCTTTTGGACTATGTAATGCACCTGCGACATTTCAAACATGTATGTTGTTGATTTTTAGTAAATTAATTGAACATAAAATGTCAGTATTCATGGAGGATTTTTCTATATTTGGGACTTCATTTGAATTATGTTCAAATAATTTAGAAAAAGTTCCATAATTATGTGAAAAAATAAATCTAGTATTAAATTGAGAAAAATGTCAATTTATGGTTGCAGGAGGAATTGTACTTTGGCAAAAATTTTTTGAAATTGACATGGAAGTAGATACTGTAAAACTTCAAGTTTTTGAGAAATTACCACCTCTTACTACGGTTAGAGGGTAAGAAGTTTCCTAGGACATGCTAGTTTCTACAGGCGTTATATAATTTTTTTTCAAAATTAACTAAGCCATTATGCTAACTTTTAGAAAAAAATACGAAATTTGATTTTAATGAGGAATGCATAAAAGCATTTAAATTGTTGAAAGAAAAATTAATCACTGCACCTATAATCGTTCCACTTGATTGGGAGAAACCATTTAAAATAATGTGTGATGCTAGTGATTATGTTATTGGAGCTATTTTAGGATAAGGCACAGTAAAGTTTTTAAAGTAATATATTATGCTAGTAAAACTCTAAATGATGCTAAAATTAATTATATTACTACTGAAAGAGAGTTATTAGCTATAGTTTATGCCTATGATAAATTTAGACCTTACCTAATTGGAGCCAAATGTATAATGCCTACAGATAATTCTACTATTAAATATTTGATGCAAAAGAAAGATGCTAAACCAAGATTAAATAGATGGATACTTCTACTGCAAGAGTTTGATATTGTGGTAGTTGATAGAAAAGGAAATAATAGTCAAATAACTGATCATTTGTCTAGATTAGAACAAGAAATATTAACTTATTTTGTAAATGAAATCTTAAAAATTTTTCCTGTTAAACAATTGTATAATATTGATGTAGTGAATATACCATGGTGTGCTTATAATATAAATTACATTGTGAGTGATATTCTACCACCAGATGTGAAGAATCAACAATTAAAGAAATTTATTTATGATTCAAAATTCTATTTTTGGGATGACTCATATTTATAAAAATAGTGTAAATGTCTAATTATTAGATGGTGTGTGCCTTATGAAGAAACTCAACAAATAATTTAAAGATATCATGATTTTGAATTTGGAGGAAATTTTGGAACAAATAGAACTTTACATAAAATTTTCCAAGATGAATTTTATTGGTCAACTCTTTTTTGAGATGTTAATGAAAATTAAAACATGCTATCAATGTCAGTGAGTAGGAAATATTTCTAGAAGAAATGAAATGCCTCTAAATTACAACTTGGAAGTTGAAATTTTTGATGTGTGGGGATTAAAATTTTTTTGACCATTTATGCCTTCTTTTGGAAATTTATGTAAATTACTTGATATTGACTATATGTCCAAATGGATTGAAGCTATTACTGTACCTAAATGTGATGCTCGGAGTGTATCAAAATTTTTAAATAAAATTATTTTTACAAGATATGAAATGCTGAGAGTAATTATTACAGATGCAGGATTCCATTTTAGGAATAAGAGAATCGAGAAATTGATTAAAAAAGATGATATTATGCATAGATTCTCTACTGCTTATCATCCCAAAATGAGCGGTCTAGCATAGCTATTAATGTGTGAAATAAAACAAATTTTAGAAAAAATTGTAAATCCCTATAAATTGGATTGGTATACTGGATTAGATACTGCACTTTGGGCATACAAAACAGCTTATAAGACTCATATTGGAATGTCCCCATATAGATTTCTTTTTGGAAAATAACACATTTTGGGCTATTTAGGAATTTAATTTTAATCTAAAAGATGTTGGTGAGAAAAGATTATTGCAACTCAATAAACTTAAAGAGATTAGAAATGAAGCTTATGATAATGCAAAAATCTATAGAGAGAAAATGAAAATATGGCATGATCCAAAGATTATAAAAGAGAAATTTGAACCTGGACAATAGTTCTATTATATAATACTAGATTGAGATTTTTTCCAGAAAAACGTTAGGACCATTCAATGTGATTAAATTCTACATTATTGAACTATAGTTATTAAGGATCCTAAAATTGGAGAGATTTTTAAAGTTAATATGCATTGATTGAAACAATATTATGAAGGACACATGCCACAATTTAAAGAAATTTTGATGTTGAGTCATTCTGATTAAACAATGGTACATTGAGTTGATGACGTTAAACCAAGCGCTTTGTGGGAGGCAACCCATATATATCTATTTAAATTTATATATCTAAATATCTTACTATTTTGTTTAATAAGTGTTTTATATCTTAGGTAATTATAATATTTTTTAAATCCAAAACAATTTTATATAACATAATTAAGGCAAGTATTGGTATTGGAAGAAACTTTGGAATTGATTTGAACCAAAAAAAGAAGTAACGCAACATTGGCCTCTGCCGCCGACGACACCTGTCTACTTAAGACATGGAGCTAACAGCTCCATCGGGAGCGCCGATAGCGTCCCGAGCAGTTCCTGCAGTTCAGGATGAATTTGGTGAACTTTGGCAGGATTGCACTCCGAAATAACCGCCTAGAGGTGTTTTAAAAGGCCTGAAAACGACCTTGGATGATGCAGAACATCCAAATTTTGAAATCCATGGCTTCCAATTCTAGAAATACGTTAAGGTATGGAGTTTCAATAGAAGAAAGTTTATTAGTTTTGACACGTAGAGATTATACGACAAATTCATCACAAAAAAAAGACTTATCATGCAGAGAGGCTTTGTCAATCATGGATTGAGTAATCCAAGTTCAAAGATTGAGAAAATCATCGTATAGAGACATTGGAAAGTTCTAGGCTACACTACTGTTGCAATTGTTGCACCAGTGGTAAAGGAATTCTATGCTAACATTCATGGAATTACCCAAGTATTCATCTTCGTTGGAGGTAAGGTTGTAACATTTACTCCACATTGAATTAATGATTTGTATATGATAGAAAGCATGTCAATCTTTCATTATATGAATTTTATCCCAATGAGAGATATGATGCAAGATGTATACTAATTTCTGACGGATGAAAATAATAATTAGGAGATCAGAGATGAGGGATACGTTAGTTTCTCTGCTTCACTACTTAATCCAATATCTAAAGAAGGACATTCCTTCATCTCTACAAAATTACTCCCTACCATGAAGATTAGTAGAGTTACAAAAGAAAATGCAATTTTATAGTATTGTATTAAAATGGAATAGCCCACAAATTTTTTATGGGTATTATTATGAATGGGACGATATATGGACTGGGGCATCCTTTTAAAATTTTCTTACATTGCAATCAATCTCATCTGTAATATGAAAGTTCAAAGAAACTGTTATTACCCTGGGAGCCCATGATTCCTATTGATGAAAACTATATTGGGAATGAAAATGAAGCATTAGATATTATCTTCGATCATTCATCACATTCTTCAACACCATTAATTCCCTATACAGTTAGAAGTTCAATAGCTTTGGAGAAGAGAATGAAGAAAATTGAAAGAGAACTTCAGAGTATTATGAACACAATAGGAAATTTTTACTACCTTTTTGATCACTTAGATTGGAGGATGAAGGAGAACTTTGATCATACTGGAACAATTGAAGCAAGTTGAGTGCAGATGTTCAAGAAAAATGGATGGATCGATTAAAATTTAAATGATCAATTCCCGTACCGACCCTTCTACAATTTGTACATCCATTACGAGTCTATGGGAGATATTAAAGGAGGAGAAAGTACAGAAGATGTAGCATAATAATTGAAGAAGATGGTCTCTCAACTATCCTTTTAATGTGATTGTGTTGAATTAAAAACAATAATTAAATTTATTTTGATTAAAACCATAATTAAAAACAAATTAAAACATAATAATTAAAACCAAACCTAATTAAAAACAAGTTATTGTGTTTTTAATGTGATTGTGTTGGATTTACTTTGCTTTAGACCTCTTATAACTTTAATTGTGTGTATAGTTTTGTGTCAGCATTCTAATGTTATGGCTTGATTTCGACGCTAAATTATAATTTAGTTTGCTTTATGTATGTGTGAGTTTGGTTAGAAATGTGTGTTTTTAAAAATTTTGATTTTCATATATAAAAGTTAGTTTGGTGTTGTTTGTGAAAATGCTTGATTGTTAATTATTTTAGGATAAATATTAGTATTTAAAAAAACTAATTAGACTTTGGAGTGAATTGAAAAAAAAATGAAATTGCAAAAATTGAAAAATATGAAATTTTTTGCACTGGCGCCGACGACGCTAGCATGGGCGCCGACAGCGCCCTCAACTCGAATTTGGCCAGACCACTTACAGTTTCATGATTTACACAGTAAAAACACCATTTTTACCTCTTTTGTTACCTTCAACGTCCGTTTTGTGCACCTAGGGCTTAGTAATACTTGGATTTTACAAGATTTGAAGGCAAAAGAATTTTGGATTTCATCTTCTCTCTGTAAGAGCTACACTTTGAACTCAAAATTTTTTACTTTCACCAAGGATTTATCTTACATTACTAAGATAAAAAATTTTGAAATTTTTGCGAATGTTTTGAGAAAATCCTTTTGTGAAGAACTCTTACTTAGTATTTAAGTTTAGAACGTTCCACGTTGCGATTTTAAAAATTTTAGGAATTTATTTGGATTTTAAATTTTTTCTTAGATTACGATGACACCAATAATGAGCAAGAGAAAGAGAAAAGTGGATTTTGTTGATCAAAAGTTTGTTAACTACAAGGCTAACATTTGTTTCAATAGTCTTGTTGCAACTAAGAAAGTAATTCTGGATCGAGCATTTAAAAATCCACTTGGAGAAGTTGAAAGATTAATGGTTGCTCTGTAGTGGAAGAATTTTTGTTATTTTATTGCAGAGGCTATTATTGGTATAGTGATGGAGTTTTATGCCTACTTTAAGGAAACTTCTATGGACTATGTTTTTGTTCGTGGAAAAATGGTGGAATTTACTTCAAAAAGATATAATGAATTTTATTAGTTAGAGGACGTATATAACTATCTGTACAAATCATTTTCTGCTACAAATGAGGCCTTAGATGAAGTTATTTCTTTTCTTACTGATGGAAGTGGAGCTTGGAAGGTGAAGAATAATGTTAAGGTAAACTTCCCTCTTTCTATGTCAAATGTAGTATCTAAGGTCTGACACTACTTTATATTTACTAGAATGATACCAACAAATCATCACAACAAGGTTACAAAGGCTAGAGCCATCCTGAACTTTTGTATCTAGCAGAAGAGAAGGATAGATGTAGGCTCTATTGTTTATAGAAATACTCATTCAATTTCTTTGGGTGAGACTACTGGTGGATTAGCCCACCCTGCCCTGATCTTCACACAATGTGAACATGCAGGAGTTGATTTTGTAATTAATAAGGAGAGGAGTGAACCTTTAAAACCTATTGGGCCAGCAATTATTAAAACTTATGAATCTCATGTTGGATGGAGATATGGAAGTAGGAGTAGGGATATTCCTTCTACTTCTAGTACCCCTACCTCCAGGCACTTATGGAGCAACTGATGATCCAACAAGGAGATATCTTGAGGATGACAAATAGAATGGAAATTATGGAGGCTAGAAATGCATATAATGATGATTTAACAAGGAAGAAGTTTAAATATGATGCTGCTTCTGATGATGCGATGGTTAGATACATGAGGGGTAACCACTTAGTTCAGTTTCCTAGTCACCCTATATTTACCCTCTATCAGCAGCAAAACTTTGATGTTGAAGAAGAAGATGATGATGATGGTTGCTGATGTTTTAGTTTGATCCATTATTTAGTTTATAGTTGGTTGTACTTTATTTTTTGTTATTGTTTGTTTTTAGAGTGTGATACTTTGCTTTATTTTAGATGTCATGTTGGATTATGACAAGTAGGATTGTAAAACTACTTTTAGATTGGAAATTATTTTAGTACTCTTGTTAGTTTTTAGTACTTTCTTGAATGTATTTGTAGTCAATTCTTTCTCAGCAAATTTTTTTATATGTAATATGTGTTATTTAATGTTTAAAGTCTTGTAGCTCTTCATATTAGCACCTGTAATATTTCAAAGTTAAGTTTCAATATCAAAACCTTAAACAGGTTAGTCTTTTCGTTACATATTAAATGTTTTCTTTCACCCTATATGTTTTAAGTTTTTCATGCAAAATCTTTTAAAGCTTTAAGTTTAGGGGGAAGAAAATTTCATTTTTAAGGAAAAAAACTTAATTTTATTTGTCGTCAATTTGCTATATTTTCAAAATTTTTAAATTTAACATGACCTTCAGTATTAGAGGGTGACTTTAGATAGTTATATCTGTGTTTTTTTATTTTTTAAGTATTAAAAATCTTAGAGGTTCATGTAGGAAGAAAAGAAAAAAAACATTATGAAAGATCATTAAAGCAAATATAATTTTTAAAGAGAAGGAAAGTGAAAAGTTTTTAACCATAAGAAAAGGATAGTGAAGTTCAAATTCATTAAAGGTTGTCCAGATATGGTAACCCACACATAAGAAAAAGAAAATATAAAAGAAAAAGGATTGAAAATGATCTTGAATGAAAAGATAAAAAAAAGAAAAGAAAAGAAAAAGATTTGAGGAGAAGCTTGAGAAGATGCCTAATCAAAAATTGGCTTCACTTGAATCAATTTAAGGAATAAGGCTTGGCTACATTCTCTAAACTTTTATTTAAGAATTAGTATATTTACTAATAAAGTTTTAGAAGTTTTGTTTTTCATATGGATATTCTAAGTGGCTTTAATATGACAATTTGCAATTTTCTTTGAAAAGAATAGAGAATTAAAAATCTTAGACTTGACTGCTAGATATTCTTATACCTTTAGTATTAAATGGAGTTATTTTACATTTTCCTTAAGTTATAATATTGTATTTAGTGGACTAAAATATGGAAATATCGAAGTTAACTTCTTTGTCATGAGTCATATTTTTATGAAGTAAAGAAGTTACTAGAGGACAAGTAACATATAAGCTTGGGGATTTTGATGCACCAAAAATATATGAATATTTAGACATTTATTTTATAGTCATTTTTAATGATATTACACCTTAAAGGAAGGTAATTTTCATATTTTATTGCAGGATGTTGACTTTTAGAACTTGAAGCAAAAAGGATGGAATTTGGAGTCAAAATGACATTTTTTAAGAAATACTCAGCGCCGACGACATCATGATGGATGTCGATGGCACAGACCTATAGAACGGAGGTTAGAATTTCCTCAGCACTGACGGTGCCAGAAGAGGCACTGACGACACCATTTGATAGAAAGCACAGAATTAATTTATGGGCCACTGGTGCCAGAATGGGCGTCGACGGCGCCAATGTCGATGCACGATAGATTTCTAAAAAATTCAACGAATTTGTATACTTTTTGAAGAGTTTTTGGATGCACATATAGGAAAACTGACATTATGCTTTATTTAGGGAAAAAATTGATTAGAAAAGCTTTCTTTCACTCCCCCCCAACCACTTAATGTCCATTAGCAATTATTTCCTTAGTGTTTTGAGTTTTTGTGGTGAGTTTAAGTGTGAATTCTTTTCTTAGAGTTGTTAGAGAGGGGGAGAAGTGAGAGAATTCTTCTTCCTTAGATCTTTTAAAAGAGAATCAGGAGTATTATAAAGAGAGAAAGAGTCCAAGAGAGGCTACAAGGGATTTGCTTTGAGAAAGAGTTTTAGATAAGTGTTGTTTGTTTCTTATCGTTGTATGAACTTTCCTTTATATATGAAATTTGTGTTTCGTTGTATCTTTCTCATGAATTCTAAGTAGTATCCTCTATAATTCTCCCTACTCTAAGTTATGGTGAAATGAAAAGATGATTTGGATGTGCCAATTTTAAAATATAAAATAAATCGTGATAGTTTTTCAACTCCGTTCTTAATTTACTTTTTGATCAGGCCAATTAAAAGGTTAAAATATGTTGTGAAACATATGATCCAGGAAATGGTGTATGGGTTCTACAACAGAGTGAGAATCACATTTACTTACATGGATGACTATTTTATGCATGGAAATAAGTGTAAATAAATAAGGAAACATACATTGTTAGGTGTAGATTTGGAAATTTTAGGGTGACAGAATAAAATATCCTATTTGGCCTTATTGTTTATGAACTAAAGTGAGCATTAGCCTTCATAGGAAGGGAAGTGGGAGCTCTAGAGTGAGAGCCAGTATCCTCCCAGCCTAACCACGGACTTAGGGACTAAACTTGAGATTAGCCAATGATTCTCTATAACACTGAAACGGGGTAGAGTATTAAAATTACTCCCATTTGACAAAATTCATATTTAAACCAATTATCTCATCTCATTTTACCAAAAACTCGTTGTAGTGGGAAAGATGCTTTTTCATATTAGATAAGTTCATCACATAAACATAATTTGGTAGTTACTGTTTAAACTTTGCATTTTAGTTTTGCTAGCTGTTAATTATTTAGTTCTGATAATACATTAAATATTCAAAATTAGTGACAGTAATGTTATTTTTATGGTTGTGAATTTCCTAGTTAATTTGTCATTTTAAATTTAAACCTTGTTCGTGGGATTGCTATTTTGGGCTTAAACAGAAAGTCCTGTATTACTTGATAATGCTATGTATACTTGCGTAGAATTCCTACAAAATTTGCTTAAATTTCATATTCATAAAATAAAGCATCATGTTTTTGGCACCTTTGTAAAGCGGAGTCAACCTTTTATATTTTGCACAACAATATCATCGGGACAAGCTGGCCTCTTCTCCTATATAATCTAATAATTTTCTTATAAAAACCTAAGGGGTGCCTTGGTGTCTCTTCATAAAGGTGTCTCCATTCAATAAATCTTCCCAAAAGTTGTCTCCTTATAATCCAATTGCATGATTTTTTGTATCCATGGGTTAATTCCCATGTTTTTATTAAGGGTTGCTTCAAACACCTTTTAAAAATTCTACTCCAATTAATATTTCAACAAATAACTAACTTTGGCACTTAAGCGTTGTGTACCTGGCGCTTAGGCGCGGATCTGGGTGCTAATGTGTCATAGTTCATTTTGCACATTTCTTTATTTTTGCTCCAAATTTTACCCTTTTTCACTCCTTTTAGCATTTTCCATCCATTTGATTGTACCTGAAAGTAAACATAAAAATATCATTCATTAAAGCATAATATCTAAAAAATATGTATCAAAATATTTATAAAAATATTATATATTTTAGGTGTATCATACTACATATTTGAAGTAAATTTAACAAAGTTTATTCTAGATTTCAGCATTCATCGTTAAGTTGTCTATTTTGTGCATTAGATGAAAAGCTGCAAGACCATATGTTGGTCCCAAACTCTAACGAGAAAAGGATTACACAAAAAATCTAGATAATAAATAAAAATTAGTATTTTAAAATTAAGGAGAATTAAAAGAAAATCAAATTTGAAGGCATCCTAATAATACCAGAAAAATATTGATAAAAATGGTAGTCGATTTCTTTTGAGGTTCCACACTCAATGTTTTTTTTTACAAATTCTATGCTTTTCACACTCCACTTTCTTTCATACCCCATGTTCTTCACACAAACTACGTACTTCTCATAGCATGAATTCTACCAGCTACACAAATTCCCATAACTCAACCTTTGCACAAATTTCACAAGTCTTCATTTCCTTTTCATAAACTTTCACACACTACGCAAGATTCTATAATTTTTTTATATTCTCCACACTTCACAAAATCCTCTACAATCTTCGCAATTACAACAACCTCATCTGAGCTCGGGATCATAGACCTCCATTCTACTCCATCAATATAGGCCTCCTTCCTACTCCCATCATAACATTCAAGATCGTAGACCTCTGTTTTACTCCCTCCTTACAAGCTTCCATCCTACTCCCATCTCAGCACTCAAGATTGTACACCTTTGTTCTACTCCTTAAGGATCTTAGACCACTATTCTACTCTTTCAAGATCGTAGACCTCCGTTCTACTCCCTCGGGATAGGTCTCCATCCTACTCCCATCTTAGCACTTGGGATCATAGTCCTCCATTCTACTCCCTCGGGATATGCCTCCATCCTACTCCCATCCTATCACGTGGGATAAACCTCTATTCTACTTTCTTGAGATAGGCCTCCATTGTACTCTCATCTCAGCACTCGAGATAGACCTCAATTATACTCCTTTGAGATAGGCCTCTGTCCTACTCTCATCTCAGCACTTGCGATTATAGACCTTCGTTCTACTCTCTTGGGATAGACTCCTATCTTACTCCCATCCAAACTCATTGTGAAAAACTATACGAGAAGAATAAATGATCCAGATCTTCTTCAGCTTTATTGCACAGATGACAGCAAGAGGGTCTCTTAAGCCCTTTCATCTTCAAAATGTCATCAGTAGGAAGTAAGGATTTCCATAGCCTCCAACAGAAAAAGGACATGGAAGGTGTTAACCACTTCCCCTAAATCAATTTACCCCACCTAACAGGTTACCATTCAAATAGCTATTGGTAGATGAAGGCAGACAATTTTTGTGAGGAAGCCTGTTTAGTAATGAGTCTATCTTTCTGCCCAGGATTGACTTTTGCTTTTTTAACCCAATGTATTTGCTCTTAAGTTAGGATGGCATCCAACAAATTGCAGTTCCACTGATTATCAATCCAGAATTCCTTCACTTTTGTCATTGAGTTAGGATTAGAGGATTGTAGTCTCTCCCTATTCCACACCTAATTATCAAGCCAGAAATTAACTTGGCCTTCTCCAAGATCCAAGACAAACAGATCCTCAATTTTTTTTCTAATCTCCAGAAGCTTAGTCCACAGTCTGGAATCACCCATCTTCTTTTGAGCCATAATAGGATGAACTGTCCTACAATACTTCCCCTTCAAAAACATAGCCCAAAGACTGTCTTGTGCTCTAAACTTTATCCATAGTTTTCATAGGTTGATGGTACTGAGATGCTAAAATCTTTAAAGCCTAAACCTCCAACAATTAGGGGTTTACATAGTTTGTTCCAAGCTAACCAATGGAATTGTTTTTCTTGTCCAGCCCATAGAAATTTGTTGAAAATTTTGCCCAGCCATATCTGAGTTCCTTTCTTCATGGTAAACATTTAAAGAGCATAAGATGGAATGGATGTTAGGATGCTTTTATAGAGGGTGATTCTACGTCCATTTGAGAGGAAGTAATTAGTCCAACACTGCAACTTTTTTTGAATTTGGTCAATAACCCCATTGAATTGTGTTTGCTTGGTTCTCCCTTTGATTAATTGGACACTGAGATAGTTGATTGGTAAAGAAGCTTTGCTGAAGGCAGTGTACTGAGCAATCCATTGCTTAATCTTTGGAAGATTGTTTGAGCTAGTAAAGAAATGACATTTTTATTTATTATGATGCATACCAGAGTTGATTTGGAAGTGTGTGAGTCCTTGGTAAAGAGCCTTCACAACAGTCTTGGTAGCCTTGGAGAAAATGATAATATCATTAGCATAAGACAGATGACTCACCCCAATGTTAGATCTATGCTGATATGTCAAGTGAGGAGAAGAGGCAAACATTTGATTTAAAAGTCTATAAAGATAATCCATAGCAAGAATGAAGATAGTAGGAGACAGTGGATCTTCTTGTATAATTCCACTTGAGGCAGTGAAGAACCCATGGCTTTTACCATTGATTAAGATAAAGTGATTATTAACACAAAGCCACCTTCTTACCAAAATTATAAAGGCCCCAGAGAAACCCTTAGCATTTAAAGTGTCCAAGATAAAATTCCAATTGAGAGTATCATAAGCTTTCTGGATATCTAATTTCAGAATGAGATTGCTTCCTCTACATTTTCTGTCAAGGTCCAGCAAAAACTCCTGTGCCAAGAGAATATTATTAGAGATTTGTCTGCCTTTCACAAATATTACCTGGTTATTACAGATAAGTTGCTGGAGATGAGGTTGGAGCCTATTGTTAATAACCTTGCTGAAAACTTTAGACAGAACATTTGTTAGACTGACAGGTCTAAAATCTCCCCACCCAATCCTGCTAGAATTTTTGGGAATCAAAGTTATAGTGTAAGCAATGAAGTACTTAGGGGGGTCCATACCCTTTAAAGAAGCTTTACAGAGCATCAACAACCTCCCCATTGATGATATTCCAACTAGTCTTATAAAATTTGGCAGTAAAACCATCAGGGCCAGCCACCTTATGGTCATCAATACAGTCCAATACAGCTTTAATTTCCCCTTCCATAGGAATTTGAATAAGGTCCAAGCTTTGAACATAATCAATGCACTCAGAGAAAATTTCCACCTTGATAGGAGCTCTCTCAGTAGACTTCTACATAAAGATATTTTGAAAATAATTAACAGCATCAATGGAAATGTCCTCAGCATCAATTACTAGCTTACCATCGGAATCATGTATGGAAAGGATCATGATATTCTTCCTTTTGAAATTAATTCAAGCATGATAATAACTTGTGTTTATGTCTCCATCAATAAATCTGGTGACTGCAGCTTTTTGTTTCAGAAAACATTCAGTATAATTGGTTTGCATTAATAGTTCTTTACTGGCTTTGTGCAGATCAGCTTCGGAATTCAAGCCCATTTAAAAATTCTTTTCCATTCTGATAACATTACTCTAGGCAATGGTCAAGTTCTCATTAATATTGCCAAATGTTTCTCAATTTGACTTCTTTAGATGAGCAGCCACTTTTTTCTGAAGAATCCACAGTCTTAACCAGGGATTAGAGTTCCCTTTAGCCCTCCAAACCTTATAAACTTCTTCAACAAAATGAGGGTGAAGAGTCCACATGTTTTGGAATCAGAAAGGAGCATTTTTTGGCTTTTCAGCATTTTGGATAGTACATAACAGTAGTCTATGGTCAGAACCTGCCATAGCCAAATGAGTAATGATAGTGCAAGGGAAGGTCTAAACTCATTTTGAGTTACCCATCATTCTATCCAGCCTCTCCCACATGACACGTCTTCTCCATGAGAAGTCTTGCCCTTGGTACCCCAAATCAAACAACTCAACCTCAGAAAGAAAATCATTCAATCTATTTATTGTAGAGACAGTAGGCGGTCTACAACTTTTTCTTTCACCAAGAGAGGAAAGACAGTTTAAGTGACCCCCAAAAATCCAAAAAGTGTTTACAGCTTGTCCAATCTGAGTCAACTCATTCCATAAGGTGGCTTGGTTGTTGGCAAGGCTACTGGCATAAATGAAGGTGGCATAGCCAACTTGAGCTCCAATATAGAATTGGATGTGAATAAACTGAGAATGATTTATCAAAATAAACAATTGTAATTCAGCTCTTGCAAAAAGCCAAATTTTATTATTGGAGTTAGAAAAATGATCAAATTGTGGGAACTTCTTTTGAATTTTTTGGGAATTTTTAGTAACTAAAGGTTCAAGAATGGAAAAACACCAAACTTTATGGACTCTCACTAGATTTTTTAATCTCTTGAGAGAAGACGGGTGAGCAATACCCCTAATGTTCCAAACAAGAAACTTAATCATTGAGCGAAGGTCCTCCCTTTCCCCCTAGTCCTTGGATGGTGATCCAAAGTAGTTGGGGCCTCCAAAGGCTGTTTAAATTCTAACTTGCCTTTTTTCTTTTTATTGCTTCTTTGAACTTGCCAATCTTCAGTTAAGACATCAGTCAAACTGTCAATTCTCTGGTCTTCAACTCTAGTTGGATTAACACTGATTAAGTTGTCATCATGCATAATATTTCCCTTCAAATTTTTGTTAATACTAATGGCTTCCTCCTACTCCACATCACTATTATTGGGTTTAACCCCAATAGTATTTTCAACAACAACATTAGTTTTAACTGCTGCCACTAACATTCCATCTGTTTCAACTGACCTAAAAGTATTTTTGACCCCAACAGTTTTTCTTTTAGATGGAGGGTATAGTCTATAACACCTTTCCACATTATGTCCAAACATTTTACAATGTTGACAATATACTGGCTTTTGTTCCATTACTATTTGTTGCCACAATCCTTCTTCAGAAGTACCAATCCACACCCTATCTATATCAAGAAGGGAGATGTCCCTTTCTACCAAAACTCTAGCACCAACAGGTCTAGCCATATTAAAGGTAGGGGCATCAATTTTTAGTGGACAGCCAAGCGATTAATAATATCTCCAATTTCTTCAATCATCTTGACTGAAGGATGAAAAAACATTTTGAGCACTTTGAACATTTAGAAGATAATTTGATACGGCTGATGAGGAGGATGTAATTGATATAAGAGGATTCTACTGAAGAATTTCCTTTCCGACCCTTCTACAATCTCTTCATTCATGTGTAATCAATGAGTGATCTCAGAAGAGACTCTAGTATTGAATCTGATGAATAGTATATTTATATTTCTACCTGTCTATCTATGTGTGTAATTTGGTTTGAACTTTGCATTTGCTTTGCTTTAGAATTATGTTTTTAGACCTCTGTATAGTTGAGACTAAGCATGTGATGTTTTGTTTTTAGCGTTTTGAGTGTTGTGGTTTGGATTGCAATGCTGAATTAATGTATTGAGGTTGAGAAAATACATAACTTAGGTGTGTTATGTAACGTGTATTGTACCCCTTGGAATTTATATATAAATGTGATGTTTTGTGCTGTGAAAGTTTAATTGTGATAAGTACATCATTTAATCAATTAAAATTATGTCCACAATGATAGAACGGCGTTTAGGCTTGAAATTGATCGAAATCGCACAAATCTGGAAATTGAAGCCACCGACGGCGGATTTTTCCTAAGACTTGGGTTATAATTTCAATAGAGCGCGCCGACGACACTGAAGACCCTGCTAATGGTGACATTATGAAAAAAAACCTTTAACCACAATTTTCACCAGTCAACCGCTACTATTCATCATCCCCTTCCTCCTAAAACTGCAATTTTTGACCTAGGGCTTGAGAGACCTTGGATTTGGGGCGATTTTAAGGCTTTTTGACATAGGATTTGATCATCTCTAGGTAAGAGCTTCACTCGAAACTAAAAATATTTAATTTTCACCATGAATTTCTTCCACATTGGGTAGATCCACAAAATTTGAGAATATGAAGAACATATTGAGAAGAATTTCATAGAGCTTAGTGTTGAATCTTAGAATTACTTTTGGAAGCCATTATTTGAATATTTGAAGTATATTTTTGAATTTTTCTATGATTGTGATTAGATTAAAATGGCTCCATGTCAAAAGAGACGATTTGAGTTTGACGAGTCTAGCTTCGTCAATGCGAAGGCTCAATCTAGATTTACTTCAGTATTTGAAGGAAAGAAATGTATACAAGATCGAGTTTTTGAAAGTCCGGGAGGAGAAATTGAACGAGTTATTGTCGAGCCGAAGTGGGAAAATTTTTGTTACACCACCAATAAAGCTGCTGCAAATATTGTGAAGGAATTCTATGCCAACGTATTCTATTCTGAAGATGGAATCGTTCAAGTGCGGGGATTTCCTGTGGAATTTAATGCCGCCCGCATCAACACCTTTTACGAAGTCCCAAACTCTTATAGCTGCCATTATGAATCCTATAGTACTATGGAAGGTCTCCTAAATGATGTGATCAACTTTCTCACTGATGGGAAAGGAACGTAGAAGATTAAGCAACGAGAACGGGTAAATTTTTCTGCTTCCATGTTGAATGCCACCTCTATGGCGTGACACTATTTTATTTCTTCTACTCTATTACCGAATTATTACCATAGTGAGGTAACTAGAGATAAAGCTATTTTGAATTTCTGTATTCAAAATAATAGAAATATAAATGTGGGGAGAATTATTTCTTAGAATATATTGACTACGGCAAGGAGTGAAACAAGTGCAGGTCTAGGACATCCTGGCCTTATTTATGCACTTTGCCAACTTTCTGTAGTGGAAGCTAGAGGAGATGAGGAATGGGTTCGCCCTTTGAAACCCATTAGTAAAGCCAATTTAAAAACTTATGAATCCAATGAGAAATGGAGAACTGGAAGTAGGAGTCAAGAACCTTCTACTAGTAGAGATGTTCCCTCTACAAGTTATAACCGTCCACTATCCAGTTCCCCTACTATGACTGATTTGATGAATGAGTTGACCTTGCAGCGGAAGAGCATAGAGTTAATAAATGAAAGGAATGGAGGTTTAGAATGTTGATATGATTATGACAGTGAGTACCTTCAGCGGCATTCAAACTTGGAAATAGCTTACTACGAAGCACAGGCCCGACACTGCAGAGGTGAGCCTGATATTACTTTTCCTGAATGCCCCCAATATACTCAGTATCAGCCCAATCCACCTGCTGATCAAGGAGATGAAGACATAGTTTTGGATTTTGATATCTAAATGTAATTGATGTCTTTGTATATGTACCTTTATTTTTGTTGTCTTTTGTAATAGAAATAGATGTTTGTGTGTATTTGGACTTTCATTTTCATTTTTTATATTATGTTGTACTTGGATGATTTTTAATTTTTTTTATAAAGTTAGTGTGGTAGTTAAATTTGCATGTGTAGTATAACATACATTGAGTAGTATTTTGTAATGTATTGTGATTTTTATTTCACATTTTAATTCTTTTCTTTAGTATTGTGGTTGTGTTAGGAAATATTGTGTTGTTTAATGTTTTAATTTTATACTTATTTCAAAATTTCATCACCAAGAAATTTCTCTAATGATTTATATGTGAAGAAAGATCCTAATATTACAGACCCGGTGAAATAGAAATTTTGAGAAGGAATTTCAGAATGATGAAAATGCCTAAAATACTGTGGTATGATTTATAATTAGAGTTTTTCTTTCCACATGTATCATTTTATATTGAAAAATTTAAGTTTTTGAAGGAAAGAAAAAGATTAACTTTAGATGTCATCTATTTAATTATTTTTAAAAATTAATTATATGATTTTATGTAGTGAATTTAATTCAGGTAACTATATTTTATAACTATTTAAATATTATGGTGGATTTAAAGAAATATTTTTGTAATGAAAATTAATTTTGTAACCTAAGATATTTAATATAAGAGAGTAAGATTATAGCTATCTATTTAAAGTAAAGGAAACTATATTTTGAAGTATTAAGAATCTGGAAATTCATTTTAGAACAAAATATTAGAGCTCAATGATGTAAAAACTATGAAATATTTATAAGGTAAGGGAATGCTTTGAGTTTCAAATTTAGGTAAAGAAAGGTGATGTTCAAAATCATTAAAGGCTATCCAAATATAGTAATCCTCACTAGAAAAAAGAAAAAGGAAGGATTTAAAACAATCCATGAAAAGAAAAGAAAATATATAGGATTGAAAGCAATCTAAAAGAAAAAGAGAAAAGAAAGAAAAAAAATATTATGGAAGTGAGGAGAAGCTTGAGAATATGCCTAATTAAAAATTGGCTTCACTGGACCTACCTAAAGGCAAAACCTAAATACATTCTTGAACTTATATTTATGGAATAGATCTCTTACTAGTAGTGTTTCCATTAAATTCTTATCCTTTGGATATTCTAAATGACTTAATATTACAACATATAGTCATTCTTGAAATAAATAAAATACTACAACTCTTAAACTTGATGACTAAATAATCTGGTAGCTACAGAGTTAATTTAATTACTTGAATTTTTTCTTAGAATCTCACTATGATATTTATTATGAAAAAAGGAGCGAATTTGGAGCAACAAGGACCAAAATGTGAAGAATTGAACTAGAGAGCTGATGGTGAGCCCAACGGCACTACGACGAGATTTTCATGAGACTCTAGAATTAATTCACTTAGAAGGCCCACCAATGGTGTCCTCGAGGTCGCTGATGGTAAGATAGGCGATTATGTCCAACCAGGCTATGGATGAGGACAAATTGTGGAGGGGTGCTTAGGCAACTCAAGGGAAAGCTCATCCACATCGTTAAAGAGAAGATTTTTTCCAATAATTAGAGAGGTCATGGATGTTAGAAAGGTCCTAGAGAGGGGGGAGACTCAAAATTGAAGTGTGAAACAAGTGTAGAGAGTGTAATTGTGAGGAATTCTTTGAGAGATTGTAAGAGTGGAGGGAAAGTGAGAGATTTCTTCCTCCTTTCCGTGAGGAATTCTTTGAGAAATTGTAAGAGTGGAGGGAAAGTGAGAGATTTCTTCCTCCTTGCCGCTTTGAAGAGGAATTCTATGTGTTGTAAAGAAAGGAAGAGATTCAGAGGTACTTTGAGGAGTTTTTTTTGGGGAGAAATTAGAGATAAGTTTATTTACTTGTTGTAGTTTGTATGACTTTGCTTTTATATATGAATTCTCAGTTTGTTATACTTTCCCCATGAGATCTGAGTAGTTTTCTCTGTCTTTCTCCTTGCCTTGGGATTTGTGAAACGGTGATTTGAATCGGTGAAGCCATGAAAATGTTTAAGAATTTGTGATGATCTTTTCACTTCGAACTTAATTTACTTTCAATTTGGCCAATTGATTTATTAAAATATGTTGAGTTTCATAATGAAAGTGAAGATTACATCTAAGATTCAGGTAGGTCAAAGCCCTTGGAAGTTAGGTGCAAATAAAAAGGGAAATAATATTATTGGGCGTAGAATTGAAGATTTTAGAGTGACAAACTAAAATCCGTAATTCGGTCATATTGTTTGGGCGCTGAAGTGTAGATTTTAGCCCTCATGGAAGGGGAACGTGAGAGCTCCAAAGTCAGAGCCGATATCCTCCCAGCCTAGCTGTAGATTTAGTAAACAAGCGTAGGATTAATCAATGTTCTTTATGCCTGAACCAAAGGGTAAAGAATATGTATGCTCCTATTTGGCACAATGAAAATTGAATTGATTCACTTTATCCATTCACCATACATTATTGACAAGGAGAAGGATGCTTTCTTATATATTCAATATCACATTAAAAATCTCATTAGTATAAATAGTTATTTAAGAGTTATTAAAATTACATAATTATTTCAATTGCCTATTAGTGATAGATAAACAAATTTAATTTTGAGTTATTAAACTATTGCTTTTCTAAAATCTTAGTTCGTACTTCTAATATTACTCCTTATGAGATCGATATCTAGGATTCCATTAGAGCCCTATATTACTGGAGTGAAACCTATACTTGAGTTGATAAGTTTGACTTTACAATTATTGAATATTTTATACATTCATATTTATCAAATTTATAACTATTATTAAGTTTTGGTACAGCTGCTGAGGAATTAAATATTTTAGCAACAGTATTAAATACTTATATTTTTAAGCATATATAAAGTTGTGGTTAGTGTGTAAGGCTACAAATGCTGGGGGCCTGGGCTTTAAAAGCTTTTCTCACCTTATACATGTTAATCTATACAAACTTTGGATAAAGTTTCGATAACAAGACTCTCTCTGGTCTAAATTTATGATGGGCAAATATTTTAGAAACATCCACCCTAGAGAAGCTGAAAGGAAATGGGTGACTCTATTATTTTGGCCAAGATGCTAAAAATTAGGGATGAGGCTGAAATGCTTTTCTTTTGAGAAGTGGGGAAGGGTAAAGTTAATTTCTGACTGGACAATTAGATATTGGATGGGAAAATGGGCTTTAACACCTGACAATTATCTGGTGTTTCTACTCAGGGGGCTGACTTTTGGGTGAATAGAGGGTGGAATCTTGAGGCACTCCATACTGTTTGTGAACCATCTCAAATCTCTAAAATTCAGCAAATCTCCATTGACCCCTCAAAAAAGTATAGAGTGGTGGTTAAAAAGGTTCATTCACTGTCTATATCAGCCTTCATTGGTGCGTTTTGTTTCCCTCAACAGGAAGTGGAGTGGAGTACAAGAATATGGAGTAAATTTCTATATCTATCTATGTCTTTTTTCTGCTGGAGACTCATCCATAAACTTCTCCCTACTGATGATATTCTAAAATTGAAGGGCCTTTAGGGTCCATCTTGGTGTGTTTTATGTAAATAGGAAGAGGAATTTATAACTCACATTTTTTTTCAAATGCTCCACTCTGCAACTAATCTAGGAAAGTGTCTTAAGTAAAGGTTTGTTTTCAGCCTTGAACCTATCCTGGGGGAGTTTTTATCAGTACTGGCAAGACTGGCTAGATAGAAAACTTTTTTTGGTACCTTGCATTGTGACTTTGTTTGTTTGAATGGCTAGGAACAAAATGAATTTTAAGGAGGCTGAAGTTGGGGTAAAGAATGTGGCTAATCAGTGTATTGCTTATGTAGAGAAACTTAATAAGTTTAAGAGTTTCCCTCAGATCTTCTCTTAAGATAATCTAAATAACCCCAATCCTATTAAGTTTATAATGGTGAAGTGGTTACCTCCTTAGAAAGGATGGGTCAAAGTTAATATTGATGGCAGTTTTCTTCATCCCTATGCTGGAATGGGTGGTATCTTTAGAGATTACAAAGGGGTTTGCCTGCTCTATTTCTAGTCTCCAGCTTTTGCCAAAGAGGAAGCTGAAATTTTGGCTTTAGCTTGGGCCCTCATCCTTCCCAATAGAATTGGTAATCATCAATTTTGGGTGGAATCAGATTCTAGTACATCAGTGAATGTTATGAATGGAACAACTGAAAGACCATTACACCTGATACATTTAGTCAAGGACATTCTGTACATGAGGAATGAATTTCAATTTTTTGTCTCCCATATCCACAGAGAAGGTATAAACTTGCTAATTGGCTCTCTTGAATGGGGATCCGTAGTGACCAACCTCTTATCAGCAAAGCCTTTAATCCTTCTTTGCATTTACTTCTGGAAGGGGATATAATTACCTTACCTTACATTAGAACAAAGTTTTCATAGGTTTTTTTTTAAGTGTTCACCCTCCTTCTTATAAAGGGTCCCTTGTTCTCTTTGTACTCTTTTGGTTTTCTTTCCTTAATATAGTTGGAGCTCTGCTCCTTCCATTAATATATATATATATATATATATATATATATATATATATATATATATATATATATATATATATATATATATATATATATATATATATATATATATATATATAT